>ML660765.1:1324009-1407378 GCA_007570785.1 Antilocapra americana | reverse complement strand
CGGACGCCGCGTCCGGCCGGGGCCCAGGCCGTCCTCGTGGTCCCGCGATCGCGGCGCCGGCCCAGCGCTCCTGGCCGTGCGGGCCTTATGCCCATCCTCCTCTCCCTGTGCCCGTCACTTCCGCGCCGGTCACTCTGTCTGTTTTATTTCCTAATGAAGCGTCTGCAGTGCCGCTGAAGCGGGCCAGACTCGCGCAGCAGAGGAGGGCGCTGCCCGACTCGGATGCTCCGGGCGGGCGGGCGGCGGTAGCTGGGACCCCCGGGTGGGGTGGCGGGGAGGGGGCACGGAAGGGTCGGCGATGCCATGGAAGGAGTCACTGAGGAGTCAGTTACGTGGTTAGGCACGTATCCTCTTGGAAACGCTGTTTCTTTTATTTAAAGATAGTATGTTGTAAATGTATTATGGAGTAAAATCATAGGTCTCACAAAGAGTGCGTAACTCCTGAAGTCAGTGACGTGGCCTAGAACGTTTCTACTCACAGGCAAAGCCAGGAAGCAGTGAGGACCTAGTGCTGTCGAGGAAACCAAGGCTGTTAAGGGCTTCAACCGACAGTTATCTGAATAGCAAAGGATTGAGAGAGGACTTTAGGAAAAATGATCAAGACCTTGAATATTCTTAACAAATATAGTTATGTTTAAAACCATCCTGTAAAAATTAAATGTTACGTGATGGATTTGTGCTAATATAAAGTATTGTTGGAAAAATTTTGCAAACACCCCACTTCATTCTAAGAACTGCACTTATTTGCAAATGTTGCCTAAACTTATTTTAATAGTTTATTTCCCTTTTCTAGCTAAGTTCCAGTCAGTTTTTTACCACTATTTATTGTAAGAGTTTAGCCTCTTAAGTGAACTTACTTCAAATGGTCTTTCTTCTGGGACCAACTTTCTGGGATAATAGGGACCCCTGTTTGTGACACATGTGTGGCCGCTTGGGTAGCCGCACATTGCACTGTGTGTTACTCAGCTAGAATGGACGTCAGAATTTTAATTGAAATTAATTGTGACTAAAATGCAAATGTTAAGGGATTTCCTTGTGACTCAGCTGGTGAAGAATCTGCCTGCAATGTGGGAGACCTGGGTTCGATTCCTGGGTCAGGAAGATCTGCTGGAGAAGGGACAGGCTACCCACTCCAGTATTCTTGGGCTTCCCTTGTGGCTCAGCTGGTGAAGAATCCACTTGCAATGTGGGAGACCTGGGTTTAATCCCTGAGTCAGGAAGATCTGCTGGAGAAGGGATAGGCTACCCACTCCAGTATTCTTGGGCTTCCCTTGTGGCTCAGCTGGTGAAGAATCTGCTTGCAATGTGGGAGACCTGGGTTTGATCCCTGGTTGGAGAAGGGAAAGGATACCCACTCCAGTGTTCTGGCCTGGAGAATTCCATGGATTGCATAGTCCATGGAGTCGCAAAGAGTTGGACACCACTGAGCGACTTTCACTTTCAAAATTCAAACAGGCAATTTATGTATTCTCTTATTCAGATTAGGCAAAGACTGTATAGGGCTGCTTATTTTAGATGAATAAAACCATCTGTACATAAGTCATTTTATAGGACATGGAAATAACAATAATAGTTCTATTGTTGTCTTCCATTTGTGTAACGTTTATTCTTAGAAGGTGAATCGTTGTTTCGTCACCCTTTGTACTATGCGGTATTTGTTATGATGAAAATTGCCTGTTCTCTCAAAGTTTTCCTGGAATGTTTCTGAAAATTCTTCTCCTTGTGTTGGTTTTGTACTTATCTATGAGTTGAAATCTTAGGAATAATGTGAAAAAAGGACAAATAGTTTGAGACCCCACTAGTAAAGCAGCTGTCTCCACAGGTATCTCGTGGTCCACAACCCTTTGGAGCAGGCCCGAAGCGCTCTGGTCTCCGTCTTCGTGAGCTCCCCCGCCGCGCAGGTGTCCTCTGCCTTGGGAGAGCCCGTGGAAGCCCAGCTGAGTGCGGTGTGGGACACGGCAGGCACGGTCTCGCAGACAGCCTACGAGGTGCGTGCTCTCCCAGGGCCAGGGCTTTGGGGAGGAGGCGAGGCCAGCGTCTGGCCTGTAATGTCGGTGCTCAGTCACGCCCGACTCTCGCGACCCCGCTGGGCCCCTCTGTCCGTGGGCTCCCCAGGCAGCAACACTGGAGGGGGTGGCCATTTCCTCCTCCAGGGGATCCTCCCGGCCCCGGGATTCAACCCAGGCCTCCTGAGTTGGCAGGTGAACACTGGACCGCTGAGCCACCAGGGAAGCCCCACTGGCCAGCGAAATGACTCTAAAGGAAAATAGATCCTTTGTTTTCCAAAATATTAGTATCTTTGTTGGTATGTATATTTCATGTTATTTTGAGTGCATTATGAGTGTGTATATTGTTCGTTTTTGTTAAGTGTATATATTGTTACTCTTTCCTGATGTCATGAAGTAATCATTCCTTGTAAAATTTTGAACTTTTTTGCCTAACTCAATTTAATGAGTTGTAAGTATTGAAACAAAGATAAATACCTCCTTCTAAATAACTGGATACTTTCAACTTTTCATTGCAAAGATGACAGTAAAATCCCAAGAAAGAAAGATTTTTTAAATAAATAAGATGCTTCTTTTCTGAGATATAATATGAAAGAAATGTCAGGGTTCAAATAATAGACGTTTTTGGGAAAATATCTAAAGAGAATTAAAAGCCATTGCTGGCTGCTCTTAAGAATTTATTATCCTTTAGAAAGAAAAGAAACTGTGATACAGGTTTTGATCAGATTTTACAGAAAGCCCCTCACCTGGAGACTGGAGCAGAAACTCCTGAAAGGTTGGATCATGTCCCTTGGTGGGTGCCTCCTCCGTGCCTGTTTAGCATCTGCTGGACCCCCAGGCACTGATGTCTGGGATTGACTGAACTAATATGCTTGATGTTTACATTGTTACATTTATTATTTTTAATGTACTGAATTATCATAGTATTGTAAAATGATTCCTAAAATCACTATCACAGTAAACCCTTACCATCAAGGAGAATTTCCCCATCTGAGCATCCATTAAGAGCACTGTAGGACAATTGAGGATGGTGACATAATTTCATTTATAGAATAAAAGCCTTTGTGTCTTTGATAGTCCTACCCACTTGGATTTACTAGGTTCTCCAGATAAACAGAAGTGTGAATACTCCACCCATAAGTTGTAAAAACATAGAATAGTATTGTATTCTTTCTTAAATATAATAGTTTGTTATTTTTACTAGAAGTATAAATAGTTTCCTTTCAGTAAATTGCATTTCTCTTTAATAACTTCTTTCCTCTATCTTTAAAGATATCTTTTCTAGCAGAGATGCCACCATTGGGACTGAAAGTATATAAGATTTTGGAAACAACCAGTTCAAGTCCACATGTAGCCAAATATGACCTATATAATGGTAATATAGCAAATGAAGGAATTTTTAACATGAATAATGTAAAAAGTGCTCAAGAAGCTATAACTCTAGAGAACTCCTTTATTAAGCTGCGCTTTGGTCAATCTGGGCTTATGGAGGTATGTTCCAAATAGTTCTGAAATTTACAGAAGGCGTGTCGCTTTCACTGTTACATGTGCAGACTACCTATGTAAAGCGGGAAAGTGGAGGCAGATACTCTGGAGGAAAGGATGCGGAGGTGCGCGTGCCTCCCCCTTGTGGCCCACAGTGCCCGCCCGCTCACACGCGTGGGCCTGGCCGTGCTCCCGGCCGTGCTGCCGGAGACTGTTTGTTTCCAGTCCACAAGATCCGTATGCCATTCGTGGCCATTTAGAAATGCTCATGGAAACTTTGAAAGTAATTAGACTGAGTAGATTTATGCCTATTAAATCTAATAATAAAAAAATGACTTTATATTTGGCATATCATTTGAATTTTTTTAAATTAATTCACTTTCATTGTACTTTACCAAAATGCTGCTCCATGCATAGTGGAAATAAATTCACTCCTTTACTATACAGAGTTTGAGAAGTACTGGTCTAATGTCTTAATTTGTACATCTCTTTATTCTTTGGTGAGATGTGTTCTTTTTGTTCTATTGTGGAGGTTTTAAATCCTAAGGTTAACTATAAAATTTGGAGTGTTCATCCAAGAATTGTGAATATTACAGGCTGAATGTTAATCACTTTTAAGTCTACCACAAGGTAATTTTTTAAAAACTTATGACATATGCATGTAGCTAGATATAATAAGTTTATGTCTTAATACTGACACTAAAAATTTTTTTTTTTTACCTTAGGAAATGATAAATAAAGGAGATGGTAAAAGTGTTGAAGTGAAAGTGCAGTTTTCATGGTATGGAACCACAAGTAAAAAGGACAAAAGTGGTGCCTACCTCTTCTTACCCGACGGGGAAGCCAAGGTAAGAGCTGGTGAGCGGACGCGCGGAGCGGTGAGTGAGCTCTTACTGAAAGGACGCGGGGAGCGTGATGAATGCGTCTCAGTATCAGGTCGTCTGCTAGGAATAGGTGGATCAGCTCCACTGCTGTGGGTCGTTATTGACGCTTAGCGATTTCTAGCTGAGTGTGAGGTGAACGAGAAGTTCTCAGTGTTGAGACTGTGTGAGCATGCCGTGGTGGCCAGGTGCGCTCTATGGGGAGGAGCTGGACTTGACTCAGGGTTGGGGTGCGGCTGAGTTGCCGTGTGCGTATGTGGCGTGGCCTAGGTACAGACACAGAATTCCTAGCCATGTGGGGAAAGCAGACCGACCACTGAGCCATTTTTCTCCTCAACATTTAGCACTTTAAAAAACAAAAAAAGTGTTCTCCTACCTTGACTGTGAAGGAGGTATATCCACACCTTGGCACATTTAAGGCAGAAAGCTGAAGAGAGCAGTAATACCTGCTGACTGCTCCTCAAGCCCATGCAAACTTTTACCAGCGTAGTTGTATTTTTACCGTATTTTATTCTCTGCATGTCATTTTCCCCCATTGTTAAGTTTTACCTTCCTATGAGAATATATTTTGTTTTTCATGGTGACATTGCTCACGATCTGATATGCTCTTGGAAAACGCAATTTTAATACACACTTTTGTGATTAAAAACTTGAGCTGTAAGATGCACGAGGTCTGAGAGTCTGATGTATTATGCAGTGTTATAGTTGAGGGCAGTGCTGTGTTAGCGCTGTTTGCTAAAAGAGTAGAGCGTCAGTGTTCTCACATTGTAAAGATGGTGTGTGTGTTATATCCACGTGGAAGTAAAGGATTTCCTGTTGTTGCATGTGTACGTTTTCTCCCAATACTTTATTACTGTGATATTGTAATGAGCTTTGTTTGGACAGGGCTAATTGCTTCCTGAGAATAAGTTTCAAGAAGAGTCTGGAGACGCAGACTCTGTCTCCTGAGTCTGGAAGACACACATTCTGTGCGTCTGAGCCTCTCAAGGCTCCTGGCGTGTGGACGCTGCTCGTCTCGTCCCTCTAGAGGGGCACGCATGCTTTCTCAGCAGTGTGCTTTTGAAAGTAGCTGCCTGGCACACTACTCTGAACTCTGAGAACCAGCCATGTCAAATACTTGACCTGTGAGAGTAAATGAGAAGTATTTTACTGGTCTGATTTTTGTGATTATTGGTAAGGTTGAACTTCATAATGCTGTTGTCTTTCATATTTCTTCGATGAGTGTCCTATGTAAGTTCTTGGCCATTTTTCTATTGATATGACTTGTGGATTGGTAAAGATGTTTTATATATTATTAAATTAATCCTTTTTCCTATTTATTGAAAAATATGCCCTCAGTATATCCCTGAGTTTGTTATTTTAATTTTCCTTATAGTAGTTTTTAATTTTTGTGTAGTTGATTTTGTATTTTTTTCTTTAGAGTTTCTTCCTTTGCTTTTACACTTATACAAACTTTCTCCACTTTAAGATAAATATTCTCCATGTTTTGTTGCCTAGGGTCCTGTCTCCTGAAAAAGCTACTTTTGCTCTAGAAAAGCCTGCTAACCAAAATCAAATATAGATGTTAGGGGATTGTTTAGGTCATCTCAGAACCTTAGTCATTTGTTGTTTCTGTTTTCTAAATCCCTGAGGAGTTAAAGGTAAGCTACCGACCATAGCAGGCACTCAGGATGGGCGTGGACCCCAAACAGCTGCATCACTGCTCACTCCCTGAGCAGCGTTTGTCATCACATGGGCATTCTGTTTTGATTGACTTTAAAAAAAGCAGTTATGCTACAGAATATTATACACAGACCATTGTGATTACTAGATAGTAGGAAAAAGAGAACCATCATATTTTTACAAAGAAGAAATGAAAGAGCACCAGGGCGGGAGACGGCGGGGGCCCGACTCCCCGTCCTCGGTCCATTCCCCTCCGGGCCTTTCTAGCTGTGTGGTGGTGAGGTACAGGGACTTTGCTAACTGTAAAGCGTTATGCATTAAGTTCAGAATATTTTTCTCTAACTGAAGAGGTAAATGTGGAAGAAAATGACACAGCACTGAACATCTGGTGCTGCTTTTCAGACTGGCTTTGCATGTTGGTGTTGAGCCTCCTGAGACGTGTAATGCTTAAAATTCTTCTGGAGTGCTTTAGATTTCATTTCTTTACCATAGAAGTTATATGTTTTATTCCCATAGTTTCTTGATTCTAGATTCTAAATAATGAAAACTGAACCAGTGGTTGCCATAGTTTTTCCAAGTTTGTAAACTGGCTTTATATGCGCTCAGTTCCTTGAAGTAAAAGGGCAGTGTGTCTTGTCGAGTAGTGAACCTGACTGTGATTACACTGTGTTTCTGAATTCTCCTTCCAGTTTGTTTGAGGTGAATCCCTGTTGTCCTTCTGGCCACATGCTCCAGACCCCGCACATTGGGGGCCGTGGTTGTATGTTTGCCTGGGATGTCACTGCTGTAAAAGGATCGCTCCTTCTCATCGGTACCATAGGAACTATGTAGAAAAGTTTTAATTAGAAATTTCTACGGCAGGGAGAAGTGTTTGCAGATCTTCTCAACCAGTCAAGCTGTAGCATCTTTATTTTCTGTTTTCAGCAGGTTCTGTCTAATGTAAAACCATATATTCTATTTTTATAGCATGTGCATAGTCTGATACCTTATAAGGTTTGGTTTTCACTTAAAATTACAAATATCACATGATATGTATTTGCCAATTTGGAAACTCTAATAAACATTCCTTGGAAAAATTAAAAGCCAAAACATTTTTCTTAAAAATGTGATTTCCTCCTCAGCCTTACGTTTACACGACACCACCCTTCGTCATAGTACAACATGGAAGGTTTTATTCGGACGTGACTTGCTTTTTGGAACATGTTACCCACCGAGTTCGACTGTACAGCATAAATGGTAAGAAAACAGAGAAATGCGGGTGTGGAGCAGATGTGCACTGATTCTTGAATTCTTGCTTTTCCTGTGTCAGTTTTAATAGTTTAGCAAGTGGTTTTTGAAGATGACATAATCGTCTGTCTAAACTCGACATCATACTCATCGTACGACTCTGATAATCAGAAATGGTCAGACACTGAATCCCTACGTATACATGTTTTTTTCTTCTGTATATCTTCTCTTTCTTATTGCAGTGTTTGTCACAAGTCATGAGCTCTGTTCTCAGATATAAAAACAGTATAGTATTTTTTTATTTTGGGAAATAGGAATTATATCATATGTGGCTTTCAGTTAATGGATCACTGACTACCTTTCTCTCTCACACACACACTACCTGCCTCAAATATAGAATTTATTGCCGTTGTGAACATTATTAGAATTTAACTTTAGAAGAAAAATATTCTATACTCATTCTGTTTGTTTACAACTCATTAGCTTGTAGCATATAAAATCAAGCAGTTTTTTTTATTACTTTTAGCACAGTATTGAAGCAGTTCTTTGTTAATCACGTGGTAAGAAGTAGGCCTTTGATCTGTTTGGAAACTGAACTGTGACCAGTAGCACAGTTTTTCCATCCGATTTGAATGGGCCTGTGGCTCCCAGTGTCAGAATCGTATAGTTAGATGGGTTGGTTTAATTCCTGTTTTTAGCATGGAGTACTGTTACAACCACAATTTTAACCCTAGTAACCAGACCGTTTACTGGTGTATCAAATCTCTTAGTAAAGGACCTCATAAAAATGCCACTTTAAATGTTTTGTTGCTGTAAGCTAAGATGAAAAATGATTATTTATTTTTTAAATATTATTTTTGTTTTGCTAATACTCCCAAGTACCCAGTTAGAATTTCAGATATGGACAAACTTCATTATGTAACTTTTTATGTGATATATTTTCAGGGTAACCCATGATTCATATTTTGAATTACGAAGTAAAAGTTCTTCTAGATGGTGGATAAAATCATCCTAGACACTAACTTGGTGTCTTTTGCAATTATCTGCAAACACTTTGAGAACTACAAGAAAATCTGTAGTTTTGAAATAATCTTTTAAAGCTTTTAAGTCAGAAACACTATTTTTGGTCTTCCTTTTGTACCCTTGCATAGGCTGCTGTTTAGCATTTGTGAGAGCCCTAAAATCCCACCTTCAGCTATGGCCAGAAGTTTCATCTTATGGATAGAAAATAGCAGGATCACACCGAAGATGTACCTGTCTACTCTTAGATCTGCTTAAAACGGTCATTTTTAACAGCGAGGTTCTACCTTGATAAAACGGGGTGCACCCTGTCCAGACCTGCAGGGTCAAGCTTGGTTTACTGTTGCTTCCGTCAGTTATTCTGAGAAATAGGCTGGGTCTCGGAGTGGGCTCCTGTGCTGGCTCAGTGGTAAACACAGGAGATGCAGGTTTGATCCTGGGTCCGGAAGATTCCCTGGAGAGGGAAATGGCAACCCATTGTGGTACTCTTGCCTGGGAAACCCTATGGCCGGAGGAGCCTGGCGGGCTGCAGTCCATGGGGTCGCACAGAGTCAGGCACGACTGAGCGACTGAACGACAGCACATCTTGGAGTCAGTGCTGACGCGGCTCATCAGGAAAGCCCGACTTCGACTCTCCGGCAGGCGTGTTTGCCCCGCCGCCTTTGCTCTGGCTAGCTGCGCTTGTCCAGCAGCGCAGCTGCTGAGTCTTCCTTGGTTGTCCGAGGCGCTGGGCCTCAGGTCAGAGGCGGTTTCTGTGAACGCAGGGCACTCCTCCTCTCCCGTGGCTGTAGCTTAGCTTGCTGTCGGGCTCCAGCAGCCAGTGTGGAAGCCGTCACGCTCCTCTCGGCCTGTCTGCGTACCCCAACAGGTGCGCACTCCTCGGAGCGAAGGGCTCGTCTTTCCGCCTCTGCTCCCACCTGCTCCCCACTGAGCGGGCAGAAGGGCCCAGGGCTGATGAGCCCTGAAGCAGGAGCAGGGCAAGCGTGTCACTAGCTCCCCGCCCGCCTCCCCTGCTCTCCAAGGTGGCAGGGCTGGCTCTGACTAGTCAGTTAAGAAATAGAGGTTGCTTTGAACTGGGCACTTAGAGTATTAGTATAGCACAAATAATAGTTAAAATATAAATATGCAGACCTCGGATTGCCTCTCGATGTCTCAGTGGGTGGGATAAGTGAGCTGATGTTAGGTTTTTGCAGCTTGAAAGCAGGAAGCTTCAGCAGTTTGTGTGAAATGATGGGCAAGTTCGGTGAAATGTGACTTGCAGTGACTGTCCAGATGAGCTTCACTGTGCTTGCTTGGACTGAACCTGAACCAGCATGTGTGACTATTCAGAGCGGCAGGTCCATCTTTCTCTTCACTCTTTCAAGCCTAGAGCATTTTTTTCCCAGCAAGACTCTGGAGAAAATGGAGATACTGGCTCACCTGAAGCTCTTTCTTTCAAACTGTATACCCTCCCATGTTTGTATTTGAGACCCTCTCAACTTATCTCTCGGAGAAGGCAGTGGCAACCCACTCCAGTGTTCTTGCCTGGAGAATCCCGCAGACGGAGGGGCCCGGTGGGCCGCCCTCTGTGGGGCTGCACAGAGTCGGACACGGCTGCAGTGACTTAGCAGCAGCAGCAGCAAGCTACCTCTGTCCTGGAAAAAAAAAAAGCCCAGTCGTGGCGGTGGGGCCTTTTCCTGGTGGCCTCTGACCTGTTTCCTTCTGTCCTGGTTTCGCAGGCTGTGGCCTGAGCTCGGGTTGTCTGCATCCTGCCTTAGAGGGTCAGTTGGATCGCTAACCCAGGCCTGTGACCGAGATGTGAACCTCAGGGTGCTCGCCTCCTAGGTGTTTGCAGCACCCGAAGAGCGCTGGGCTGTGTGGCGCTCATGTGTCTGTACTGAGAAATGCTTTTAAACTTTGGCCTCTGGGAGGACTCCTTGTAAACTGAGCTTCTGAATAATTGATCAAAATGCATAGACAGCCTGGCCTGATGTTTGGCGCTGCGAATATTTCAGCCCACTTCCATGCTTTTATAAACTGACTTTGGTTTAAAATTTCTTAAGATAACACAAATAACTATTCTTACTTTACTGTATGGATCTATTTTCTGACATAGACTAATGTTCCCCTTTTAAATTGAAGGTGCAGTTATTTGAATGAGTATTAATGACTAGAGCCTGTTGTTAGTACTAAGTTAAGGATCCAAGAACAGATGGGGGGCTGAAGGGAAGGAAACTATTAATGTTTTTTGATTACATATTGTAACTGTTAGTTTACTAAACCATTTAATCATACAAAAGATTGTCTTATCTCTCAGCACCAAGAGTAAAGAAACAGAAACTGAGTTAATATTATGGATCGTCTTTCTGAATATCCGTTATATTAAACCTTTCAAATTCTGTTTACTTAAAACATTCTTTTGAAAACCTAAGGTAATGCTAATCTGAAAAAATATATTTTAATTCCTCAAAATCTTTTTTAGTTACTCTTTGATTCTTCTCTCCATAAAGTAACTTTTGCCCAAATTAAGCTTTATCAGAAAACAAAGTCAAGGACAAAAGTCAAGCAACACTTCCCAAATTACGTAAACTGTGTGGTCATTATTGATTTTGAAACAAACTGATTTGAGAGGCTTGGGTTCAGCCTGACTTCTGGTTTGTTCTTGATTTGGCATTTAACTTTAGTTTCTCTATTTGTGTTCTCTCCAGATTCTGAAAATAAAAAGTGGTACAGTTTAAAGTTTCTCCTTAACCATCATTTAAGCTATTAAAAACACTGTGGTTTTATTTTCATTATTGTTCAGATATTATATTCAAAAAGGTTCCTAGAAATATTGAACTAGAGGAAATCCTGTGCTAACGAGCTTTAAAAGCTTCGAAGATCAGAGGAATTTCAGAGATTTCTAATGAAGCATCATGCTTTCCTCATGAAAGGTTAGATAAGAAACTCCTTTAATGGTGACCCTAATTTAATGATATGCCCTTTTAGAGCATTTCATGATTTCTAAAAGATTATTTTGTTTGTAGAAAACAACACTTTTCTGGAGGAACAGGTTAAAGAGCTGGGGATTAATTTTTTATTGTAGTGTAATCATCCTTCATTAAACTGAAGCTTTAAGTGTCACCAAATATGCTACTTACCTGTTGTCATTAAGCTTGGATTGGGATATAGACTATGATACAAGCCGAAAGGCCTGTGCCCCGCTGTGTTACAGAGATTTGATGTTTCACTATCACAAAAAATGCCTGTCTCGGAGCGGCGGTTGCTGAGTGGCCGTCACTAGTTGGGTTTCGCTGTCATCAGAGTTGTGTTTCTAGACTCTGGGGCCCTCGGTTTCTGACAGCTGCTGCTGTGGAGACCTGGACCGCTGTTGGCTGCCCGTGTCAGGCGCCTGGCAGGGGCTGGGCTCCGGTCTGTTAGAGTGTTACCCTCCCTCCCTCAGAACTGTGTTCTCCAGGCGAGTATCTGTGAGTGGGCGACGGTGTCAGTGTGACCGTGCCAATCCCTGAGGAGAAGTGTTTTAAACCAAGACTTGCACCTGGTTTCCGCCAGTCCTGTTACAAAAGTGTAGCCTGTGATGGATTTTGGCAAAGACAGTACAGAGCAGCCTGGGGGTAAAATAGGATGAACGGCCATCAAAAAGTATGGAAGAAAAGACTTTCATTTGGCTGAAGTGACTGAAAATTTTCTTCCATGGGCATAGTTAGTAATCAAAGAGAGCTTGCTTAGTTTTCCTTCTGTTTTGAATATATAATCTACATGGATTCATAAGATGACCCTTAACTTTCAGAGAATCCAAGTGAGCTTCATCCAGTTAAACGTGTTAAGAGCACTCACATTGGGGATTAGAGATCCAAATCTTTAGTTTTGCCTCTAAGCAAACTTGAGTTGCTCTGTGAGTTTTTAGGAGAGAGAGGCTAGATGGTCAGCTAGGTGTCACCGTCAAGGTGTCTTCACAAAACTTACTTTCACATGAAGTTACTTTCACATGAAGTTTCTTTGGTGCTTGACTCCTTGCTTCTAAATTCATTTTCTAAGGATGCTTGAATCTGGGGCCTCATCCCTAGAGTCCTTTCACTTACAAACAAGATCTCAGAGCTTCGCTGAAATTGTTTTTATTTCCATAAAAAGATTCATGAGTGTATTAAAATGGTTTGCAATCAATCTCTCATTTTTCCCAGGACTACATTCCATATTTAGCTTTATTTAAGAGTAAAAAGCATTAAGTAAGTTATGGCTAGACAGACTTAGGTAATTGAGACATTTCTGGAATATCATAATGTGCAATTGACTGCTAAGGATTTTTTTTTTCTGTTAATTGGAACTTAAAAAAAAATGAAATAAGTAGCTATGTGTTGAATCTGATTATTCCCTACAGGCATGAGAGGGAAGGTTATTTTAAGGGACCAGACACACATTCTGGTTACACAGGTTCAGAACTCAAGGGTTACCCTGGGGGCTGTTTGACAGCAGCTACCGCGCTGAAGGCTTAGCTTCTTAACAGGAAATAGCATCATCCTTCACAAGTGTGTGTTGAGCTAAACTGAGATGAAGGGGCCGGGATGGGACACACGGGGGACGTGTGACGGTTCAGGCCCGGCCCCAGAGACAAGCCCTTGCCCCTCTCACTCCCAGCTTCCACACCAGCTTTGTTTGACTTGTGCAGGCTCTCACCTACTGGTCTCAGTTCCATTATCCTGCAAATGGTGACAAGAACAGTCTTCCTCGTAGTGTTGGAGGGTCACCTGAGCTAACGTACTTGAAGCCTGGCAGGTACTGAGTATGGTATCTCCTTCAGAGGATGTGCGGGCACGGATGAGCTGCACAGCAAGTCACTGGAGGGTTGGGGAAGATTTGATTTTAAAAAGTGAGATGCTTAGTCTTGGAGAAATGTCATTTGAATGGACAGAAAGGAAGAAAAGAATATCAGGAAGCGTAAAGTGGATTTGTTGAGATCAAGTTCCCTTGTTCTTACAAGAATTTGAAGAATCTGTGTCCATTACATTTTTTTAAGTTGACATCGTTTTTCTTTATACAGTTAAATTTTTTCAAAGGATGTTATATTTGGCACATTGTAAATATTGCCATTTTAAAATAAGCTTATCCAGTGCATAGCAGTTTCATACTAAATCATGCATTTTTGAAAAGCCTGAACAAGCCCTTCTTAACAGTAAATTTCATATCATTATTTTCTCTTGAATTCATGTTTCCATTCTACTTCCCCCACCGAATTTTACCTCAATATAATACTTTATATTATTGGTATTTATATGTGTTTTAAGATTCTGTCATCCTAAAACTCAAAAGTATTAAATTTCTTCTAGGTTGAATTATAAAATTATTATTAATAGTATGTAATTGATCAAAACATATAATTAATATATATTACCATTTTGATAATTATTTTATAAACTTTAATAGAAATATTTTTCTTATTGAGATGAAGTGTACCTTTTGTTCCCTAAATGTTCATGCCTTCATGGTGAATGTGATTCATTGCTAGAGTGAGATAAGCTTCAGCGCTGATTCTGTGCTTACAAGTCTAAGGCACAGGAGAGCTGCAAGCGTAAAGAAGCCGGTGGGGTAGAAGGGGTCCAGCCGGTGGGGTAGAAGGGGTCCAGTCACGGGCGTACCGTCTAACCCTTGAATCCCTTCTGAGTTATGTTCCATGAATCATGGTGATCTATTGCCAGATAGAATCAGTTATTTTTAATGATCTACTGTCTGGCAGCATTATTACCTTCAATTTTGTTGAAAACCAGCAATTGGAAACCGTGTGTTTTGCAAAAGTCTTTGTTCCCAGTCATTAAAGTTCAGTCAGACACCAGCATTTTGTTTGTTTTCAGCCCCACGGGAGATAGGGTGGGTAAGAGGAGTGTGGCTGCCTTGGCTTTGCTTCTGTTTTTTCCTTTGGTGGGTGGGATGGTTGAAAAGGAAGAGTCACGCACCGCAGGTCTGTCTCAGTGAAACCTGATTTTCCTCTAAAGGCAGCTGAAAGGGCATGCTTGCGAGGACGGGGCGTAGGCTACTCCGGAGTGCCTGTCGGCGGGGAGGCAGACGGACCGCTCGGTTCCTCCAGCGCTCCTCCCCGCCTGCGCTAGGCCAGCCCGAGCCTGTAATGCAGGTCAGGAGCTGTAGATTCACCTTCTGGGAGCAAGCAAGGGTTGGTGAGACTGATTCTGTTTGGGATTTGAAAGAATGTTAATGATGTATGTGTTACGTTCCTCCAAAATGAGGCTTCCAGGAAAGCGTGTTGTTTTCTAAAGTCAGTGTCTATTAGAGGGAAAAAAAGAAAAAAGACAGCTCCTAGTTGTTGTCTGTGTTTTGGTTATTAGGGCTTTTTCACCCGCAGCATACTTAATTGGTATAATCTTTAACCAGAATTTGCGATCTGTGTGATGGAAATGTTGCACTTTCCTAGTCTGCACTTACTTCCTCTGTCACTCTGAGAGTTCGCGAGATGGAAAGCTGATGTCCGTTGGCCAGTGCCTGGCTCATGGCAAGCTGGCCAGTCGGGAGTGCTGGCCACTCACCTAGAGCTTCACGAAAGGACCCGCGACGCGCGGTCGCGGGGCTGGGTGTGAGTCCGGAGTGAAGTTACTGGACTTTGTGTTCATGAAAGCAGATGTGGAGAGATGATCGATGGGAACATTCGCAGGCCTGGAAATCGCCAAGCACCTCAGAGGATAAGTTAGACCCTGTAATGGAAGATGAGCTGAGTTAGTCAGCATGAAGAGACAGTCATCGGGTTGTGGGGATTACTGCCATTTCTCTTCTTGGTACATTCAGATAGGAGTGCATGTTTTTAAAATACAGTAATGATACTATTTGCTTTGAAGAAACATCATCTCCGTGCTGACCTACTAAATTTATCATTGTGTGAGAACTGTCATTTAAATGTATGTGCCTCCCTAAGCCGTATGTGTTAATTGTTAGTAATAACCATGTGTCAGTTCCCAGTTAAGTTGGATACGTTCGCAGAAACAGTGTCGCAGAGTAAACACGCTCCAGAAACACTGTTCTTCAGTTTTTGGTCATTTAAATATGAAGCAGAACTTACTCCCCAGATTGAAGGGAGCTGTTCACAATGAGAAGCCCCAGTTTTTGACGACAGCTCTTCCTGTCCTACTTCTGTTCTGAGGTGAGGGCTCGGTCCTCTCTGTTCAGACACAGGTCTGAGAGGAGGACTGAGGAGAGCAGATTGATGCAAAGTCCCATTTGCTCTCCAAAGCCAGCGTTTTAAGGACTGAAGTCACTCAAGACCTTGCTTCAAATCTTGGATGGGTTTTTTATTTTAGGATTTATTCTGCACGACATCCTATCTGTGTCAAATTTCAGTTAAACTCTTGTTTGGTGGCTTGGATGCCTCTCTTAGGGCTCCCGCCCCCACTTTTCATTCTTCCAGGTGGGGGTGGGCCAGGTGCTGGCTATCGGTCTGCTCTGATGACTGGTCCTCAGCACATTTGAGTGCCACGACATCAGACGCTGAATTCTTGCTGGACTGTGAGTGCGGCTGTCCTGCTCTTCCCCCCAAGCTGCTTCCTCTCACCCTGTAGCTGTTTCACTGTCATGGGAGAGGTGTCTGACTTCTCCGGTATATATTCCTTGGAAGAGTGTATTTTGCATTTCAGAATTGCTAGAGTCCAGTGATCCAGACAGGTGGAGAGGGCTGGACTTGGCCATTCCAGGTAGATTTTGGAATGATCTGATGTGAAGAGAGTTTAGTGCAGAGGAGAGATGCCTAGGATTCCCAGAGGCTGCTGCTCAGAGCCACAGCCCCGGGCTCGCCGTCTGCAGCCCTGCGTCCGTAGACCTGCCAGGCCGCCCGGCCCACCTCTTCTTTAAGGCGCGGGGCACTTGTTGGCAGTGCGCAAGGGGCTGCGCTTCCGACTTCCTTAAACTGCTGAGCAGCAGAGTCCGCGGGGCGCTGCTCTCGGACCCTGACCCCCGCGTCCGCTCAGAGAATGTTCTTTAAGAAAAAGTGCTGAAAATTACTTTTATGTATAAAATGCAAATATATAAACAGTGTTTATGTGTGTGTGTGCACACATATTCTTTTGACAAAAATTTCACACACTATAAAAAAGCTGGCTTAAAACTCAACATGCAGAAAACGGAGATCATGGCATCCGGTCCCATCACTTCTTGGCAAATAGATGGGGAAACAGTGGAAACAGTGACAGACTTTGATTTTGGGGCTCCAAAATCACTGCAGATGGTGACTGCAACCATGAAAGTAATACATGCTTGCTCCTTGGAAGAAAAGCTATGACCAACCTAGACAGCTTATTAAAAAGCAGAGACGTTACTTTGCCAACAAAGGTCCGTCTAGTCAAGACTATGGTTTTTCCAGTGGTCATGTATGGATGTGAGAGTTGGACTATAAAGAAAGCTGAGCACCAAAGAATTGATGCTTTTGAACTGTGGTGTTGGAGAGGACTCACCAGTCCATCCTAAAGGAGATCAGTCCTGGGTGTTCATTGGAAGGACTGATGCTGAAGCTGAAGCTCCAGTCCTTTGGCCATCTGGTGCGAAGAGCTGACTCACTGGAAAAGACCCTGATGCTGGGACGGATTGAGGGCAGGAGGAGAAGGGGACGGCAGAGGATGAGATGGCTGGATGGCATCACCGACTCAGTGGGCGTGAGTCTGAGCAGCTCTGGAACTGATGGAGGACGGGAGGCCTGGCATGCTGAGGTCCATGGGGTCGCAGAGAGTCGAACGGGACTGACTGGCTGAGCAGCACGGATGTAGCATAAAACCTCCGTGAAATCCACTCCTTCCCTCTGTGCACGACTTAAGACAGGTAATACAGATACGTGGGCCCTTTCTCTGTCTCTCTTACACACACACACCCCCATAGAAATATATAATGTTATATTTGTGTCTGTTTTGAGCATAAAGTTTATCAGCAGATAAAAGCCGCTCTGTTTGCTTTCTCCATCAGCTCCTTCCCTGCCAGGACAGAGTTGCCTCATTCTTTTTGTTTGCTGCAGAGCACTCCGTAGCATGGATGTACCTACCTGGTTGTATTATTCATTTGCCTGTTGGTGGACATCTAGTGTGTTTCCCCATATTTCTACTCTTGGCACCATGTACTATAAATATACTATGCTCATGGTTGCTCTTCATTTCAGGTAATTAGGGTGTGTGTCTTTAATATTTAATGTATATTACTTTATTGGCTTCTAAAGAGTCTGACACTTCAGAAGAGATTCTGAGATTGTTGTAAAGAAGCCGAAGTTCTGGCAAGCCTTTTCCCTTAATTTTATTTTATTTAATTCAGTAGCTCTTGTAGTATATCAGATCACAGATCAGTGCCTTCTCCCTTTGTTTAAAAATAATCTGGAGCTCTCCTCTACACATAGAGTTCCTACAAAGTACTTCTCAATCCTTGGTCTGGAAGTAATTCCAGCGTTTTCTAGTAGCTGGTCTGCCATTAACACATGATGGCTGAGCGGTTTAGTCCTGATTCTGCCAGACCTTGTGGTCTGGGGTGGATCATTTCCTCCTAAGCTTGGGGTCAGAATTGAATGGGCTATTACATGTTCGCAGTACGGTCCACACTAAGCACTTGGCACTGCTGGTGGCTGTTCTCCCACACAGCTGCCTCTCCTCACTCTGCTCTTCCGTCCCTCTTGTGTGCTGGGAGCATAAAGACAAATAAGACATGGTCCTTGTACACAAGGAGCTGAGATTCTGACAGGCGTGTGTTTGCTCAAAATGAAAGGATTTGTTCCTCCTCTTTCCAGGTGAGCCTTAGCTATAGCCCACCTGCTCTCTCCCCTGCCAGCTAACTGCTGCACGATGAGGGACAGCCTCTCAGGCCTTCCTTCTTTCTGCCTAACAGTGATTCAGCCCCAAGCATGCTCCCAAACGTGGCCAAAACCTGAAGTGCGAAGGTGTGTGTGAGACCGTCTGTGTCTGTGAGGCGCCGACAGGCTGCACGGGGGCTCTGAAAGACTCCGTTGGCTTCTCTGCTACAGCTTTCCACCTGGGAACTGGCTGGATTTTACTTTGCATTGCGTGTATTAATAAGGATAAAGAATCTCCATCCGCTCTTCTGCAAGAGCACAGAATACGAGGTGCTATTAATAGCTAACGGGCGCTTAGTTCTCAGTTGAAACCTGGAATGTCCTCACACCGACTCTCACTTCCCTGTGGATTACTTTTGTAAAGTCAGAGCTGTTTTCTTTGCAGGATTGAGATAAGACTAGAGGGGCTTTAAAACCGCTGGCTGTCTAGAACCATTGCTCAGGTAGGACTGTTTTAGTAAAAGTATCTTTTGCTACCACATCCTGCAGAGATGCATCAGGTCACTGGAACAAATGGGCTTCACCCCTGCTTCTTGGGGACTTCTCCCTCAGTCCAGTAAGCTTCGCTGGGACAGGCACATCTTCAGATTCTTGACACAGAATAGGAGATGTTGTTATTCAGTCGCTCAGTTATGTCCGACTCTTTGCAACCCCATGGACTGCAGCACGCTAGGCTTCCTTGTCCTTCACTATCTCCTGGAGTCGCCTCAGACTCATGTCCACTGAGTCAATGATGCCATCTGACCATCTCATTCTCTGTTGCCCCCTTCTCCGTACCTCAATCTTTCTCAGGAATAGGTCTTTTCCATTGAGTTACCTCTTCACATCAGGTGGCCAAATTTTGGGAGCTTCAGTGTCAGTCCTACCAAAGAATATTCAAGGTTAATTTCCTTTAAGATTGACTTGTTTGATCTCCTTGCTGTATGAGGGACTCTTAAGAGTCTTCTCCAACACCACAGTTCAAAAGCATCAATTCTTCATCGCTCAGCTTTCTTAACCATACACCACCAGTGGAAAAACCATAGCCTTGACTAGATGGACCTTTGTCAGCAAAGTGATGTCTCTGATTTTTAATATGCTGTATAGGTTGATCATAGCTTTTCTTCCAAGGAGCAAGCTTCTTTAATTTCATGGCTGCAGTCACCATCAGCAGTGATTTTGGAGCCCAAGAAATAAAGTCTCTCACTGTTTCCATTGTTTCCCATCTATTTGCCATGGAGTGATGGGACTGGATGCCGTGATCTTTGTTTTTTGAATGTTGAGTTTTAAGCCAACTTTTACACTCTCCTCTTTCACCTTCCCTGGGCTTCCCTGATGGCTCGGCGGGTAAAGTGTCTGCCTGCAATGCGGGAGACCTGGGTTCAATCTCTGGGTTGGGAAGATCCTCTGGAGAAGGAAATGGCACGTCACTCCAGTATTCTTGCCTGGAAAATCTCATCGACAGAGGAGCCTGGTGGGCTACAGTCTCGGGTTGCAAAGAGTCGGACACGACTGAGGGACTCCACCTTCACCAAGAGGCTCTTCAGTCCCTCTCCGCCTTCTGCCGTAAGGGTGGTGTCGTCTGCGTTATCTGAGGTTATTGGTATTACCCCTGGCAGTCTTCATTCCAGCTTGTGCTTCATCCAGCCTGGCATTTTGCCTGATATACTCTGCATATAAGTTAAATAAGCAGGGTGACAATATGCAGGCTTAACGTAATCCTTTCCCAATTTTGAACCAGTCCGTTGTTTCTTGTCCAGTTCTAATTGTTGCTTCCTGACCTGCATGCAGGTTTCTCAGGAGGCAGGTCAGGTGGTCTGGTATTCCCATCTCTTTCAGAATTTTCCACAGTTTGTTGTGATCCACACAGTCAGAGGCTTTGGCATAGTCAATAAAGCAGAAGTAGATGTTTTCCTGGAATTCTTTTGCTTTTTCTGTGATCCAGCGGATATTGGCAGTGTGATCTCTGGCTCCTCTGCCTTTTCTAAATCCAGCTTGAACATCTGGAAGTCCTCAGTTCACAGACTGTTGACACCTGGCTTGAAGGATTTTGAACATTACCTTGCTAGCATGTGAAATAAGCACAATCATAGTTCAAGCATTCTTTGGCATTGCCTTTCTTTGGGACTGGAATGAAAACTGACCTTTTCCAAACCTGTGGCCACTGCTGAGTTTTCCAAATTTGCTGGCATAGTGAGTGTAGCACTTTCACAGCATCATCTTTGAGGATTTGAAATAACTCAGCTGGAATTCCATCACCTCCACTAACTTTGTTTGTAGTAATTCTTCCTAAGGCCCACTTGACTTCACAGTCCAGGATGTCTGGCTCTAGGTGAGTGACCATACCATAGTAGTTATCTGGGTCATTAAGGCCTTTTGTTTTGTACAGTTCTTCATTGAAAAAGCAAGAGAATTCCAGAAAAACATCTATTTCTGCTTTATTGACTATGCCAAAGCCTCTGACTGTGTGGATCACAACAAACTGTGGAAAATTCTGAAAGAGATGGGAATACCAGACCACCTGACCTGCCTCCTGAGAAACCTGGTACAGGTCAGGAAGCAACAATTAGAACTGGACAAGAAACAATGGACTGGTTCAAAATTGGGAAAGGATTACGTTAAGCCTGCATATTGTCACCCTGCTTATTTAACTTATATGCAGAGTATATCAGGCAAAATGCCAGGCTGGATGAAGCACAAGCTGGAATCAAGATTGCTGGGAGGAATATCGATAACTTCAGATATGCAGATGACACTACCCTTATGGCAGAAAGTGAAGAGGAACTAAAAAGCCTCTTGTTGAAAGTGAAAGAGGAGAGGGAAAAAATTGGCTTAAAGCTTAACATTCAGAAAACAAAGATCATGGCATCTGGTCCCATCACTTCATGGGAAATAGATGGGGAAACAGTGTCAGACTTTATTTTTCAGGTTCCAAAATCACTACAGATGGTGATTGCAGCCATGAAATTAAAAGACGCTTATTCTTTGGAAGGAAAGTTATGGCCAACCTAGACAGCATATTAAAAAGCAGAGACATTACTTTGCCAACAAAGGTCCATCTAGTCAAGACTATGGTTTTTCCAGTGGTCCTATATGGATGTGAGAGTTGAACTATAAAGAAAGCTAATCGCTGAAGAATTGATGCTTTTGAACTGTGGTGTTGGAGAAGACTCTTGAGAGTCCCTTGGACTGCAAGGAGATCCAACCAGTCCATCCTAAAGGAGGTCAGTCCTGGGTGTTCATTGGAAGGACTGATGTTGAAACTGAAACTCCAATACTTTGGCCACCTCGTGCTAAGAGTTGACTCATTGGAAAAGGCCCTGATGCTGGGAAGGATTGGGGGCAGGAAGAGAAGGGGACGACAGAGGATGAGATGGTGGGATGGCATCACCGACTCGAGGGACATGGGTTTGAGTGGACTCTGCGAGTTTGGGCCTGGCGTGCTGCGGCTCGTGGGGTCACAGAGAGTCAGACCTGACTGAGCGGCTGAGCTAACTGGCTGAAGTGTCTGTGTATTCTCGCCACTGTTCTTAATCTCCTCTGCCTCTGTGTGCAGGTCATAAGGGTCCTTATCATTTCTGTCCTTTATCGTGCACATCTTGCATGGAATGTTCCTTTGGGATCTCTAATTTATTGAAGAGATCTCTAGTCTTTCCTGTTCTGTCATTTTCCTCTATTTCTTTGTGTTGATCATTTTAGAAGGCTCTCTTAGCTCTCCTTGCTGTTCTTTGGAAGTCTGCGTTCAGATGGGTTATTCTTCCTTTTCTCCTCTGCCTTTCGCTTCTCTTCTTTTCTTAGCTATTTGTAAGGCCGCCTCAGACAGCCATTTTGCCTTGTTGCGTTTCTTTTTCTTGGGAGTGGTTTTGATCACCACCTTCTGTACAGTGTTATAAAGCTTCGTCCATAGTTCTTCAGGCACTCTATCAGATCTAATCCCTTGAATCTATTTGTCACTTCTCCTCTGTAATCATAAGGGATTTGATTTAGGTCATAACTGAATGGTCTAGTGAAGTCTGAATTTTCTATTTTCTCTTTTCTTCTAGTGAAGTCTGAATTTTCCAATAAGGAGCTGATGATCTGAGCCACAGTCAGTTCCTTGTTTCTGAAGCCACAGTCAGTTTTGCTGACTGTCTAGAGCTTCTCCATTTTTGGCTGCAAAGAATATAATCAATTTGATTTCAGTATTGACCATCTGGTGATGTCCATGGGTATAGTCATCTCTAGTGTTTTGTTGGAAGAAGATGTTTGCTATGACCAGATCGTTCTCTTGCCTGACCTCTAGTAGCCTTTGCCCTGCTTCATTTTTTACTCCAAGGCCAAATTTGCCTGTTGCTCCAGATTTCTCTGACTTCCTGCTTTCACATTTCAGTCCTCTGTGATGAAATTGACATCATTTTTTGGTGCTCGTTCTAAAGGTCTTACAGGTTTTCATAGAATCGTTTAACTTCTGCTTCTTTGACATTAGTGGTTGGGTCATAGACTTGGATTACTGTGATGTTGAGTGGTCTTCCTTGGAAATGAACTGAGATGATTCTGTCGTTTTTGAGATTGCACTGAAGTATTGCATTTTGGAGTGTTTTGTTGAGTATGAGGGCCACTCCATTTCTTCTAAGGGATTCTTGCCCACAGTAGTAGGTTTAATGGTCATCTGAATTAAATTCAGCCATTTCCATCCATTTTAGTCCTCCTCCTCTTTCAAACATTTTCTTCTTTGAAAAATAATGGTTTTTCTTTGAGAACTCAGGGATACCTTCTTGCTTTTATTACCATTACAGATTTCATTTGGTTTGTTCGTAATAAGTATATTATGTCTGACCTTATTTTAAAACTCTGTCCTGGCACAGAATTTAGATTAATGTCTTATTGAAGCGTGAATGGACATGGAGGCTCCTTTTAAAGGAGCTTTAAGCATTTGTTGCTCCAACAGTATCTGAGCATAATAGCACTGAGCTTGAGAAAGATGATTTTCTCAATAGAAATAATTTATCATTGCTAGAGGTAATGCGAAATTATTAATTTTTTTCTCAGAGCCTTTTTTTTTGGTCATTGTTTTCCAGAGATACAGGACACCCTCCTTTATGAAGACTATTTCATTTTATGTGTTTTGTTGGCCCCTGAGAAAATGTTCCATCCAGAGAGGGAAAAACGCAAAGCAGTGTGAGACCCCCACAAACGCTCCGGCCGAGTTGCTCCCCGTCTGCTGTCCGTCCTAACGCCCCGGTTCTACCAGCCATCCCTAGTGCTGCGCTTTGGGGTTGGGGCTTCTTGGCTTCACTTGTGAATACTTGTCTTAAATTTTTTATATGATTCATTTGGTTGTAGAAGCATAATCTGGTTACTGTAAGTATACTGGAGGGAAAGTTCACTTTAAAAGGAATGCATCTCCTAGTTCAAAGAAGTTCCTGTTGTTCTGCTACCAGTGTACGGGTTTGCTTGCCCCGCCCCCGAACTTCCTGGCGTGGTGAAGTTTCCGTCAGCTGTGTTGGCAGGGTGCTCTGGTAACCCTCAGAAGGAAATGTGTGTAGGTACATGTATGTGTCCAACTACCAGAGGTTAGTGGTTCAGACTGCGGCCGTGTGTGTGCCAAGCCCCGTTAGTCACGTCTGTCTCTCTGCAGCCCGAGGACAGAGCCCACCAGGCTCCTCTGTCCATGGGGTTTCCCAGGCGAGAACAGTGGAGTGAGCTGCCGTTTGCTCCTCAGGGGATCTGTATCCTTTACGTCTCCTGCCTTGGCGGCTCGTTCCTGACCACTGGTGCCGCTTGGGAAGCCTGTAAAGCAGCGGGGAAATGGCATTTCCTTCCTCCACCCGTGGAGAGCGTACTCGTCATAGTAAGAAGCTGAAGTTGGCTCTGGTGCGGTTGTTGAATCAGAAGAGCAACGTCTACCAGAAGAGAATTTCTGTGAGCATTCTGAATGTCACGCTAATGGGGCTGCGGCCCGTTTGGGGTTGCTCCATGCCGTTATTCGTGTGTGCAGCTCCCAGTGTACTTTTCACACAGACCTGTAATGCTTAGGCCAGCTGCTTGTATGTTTTCTCCACAAATCCTGCGTGTTCAAACGTCCTTTCTGCTTGCTGTCACCTTCTGTAAGCTCTGAGGATTCTTCTTAGCCCCTGGAAAACAGTCTTCCTCACTGTGTTTCTCCCTCCCTGTGCTTCTGTAGACGGCCCTCTGTGTTGGAAGAGGCGCTGGTCACCGGCAGGCTGGCAGATTGTGTGCGAGCAGAGGGAGAGCTGCGTCGTGAGGGCCAGCTGTGGGAGGCGTCCAGGGTCCTAGGAGCTCAGAGAGCTTCAGCTGTATGTGGCCAGTCTTCCTTCTTTGACCACTTTCCTAATTGCTCTCTTAGAAGATGCTGCGATATCTTTTTACCTACTTAAGTATTAAGTATTCCATTCATTTATAACTCCTCTCCAGCTCTGAAATAGACCCAAGGGTTCACCACGGACCTGAAGATATACTTAGGGTAGGATGACAGATGGAAATTAGTAAATACTTCAGGCTTATCCAAAATAAAAATAAAAATGTCCAATACATCTGGGACTTTTTGAAGCTCTCCTCTGTCTGCTTTATATAGCAAAGGGCAAAATGAATCGCTCCATAACAAGGGATCCTAAGAGGTATCAGACTCGATTCAAATTGACTGAAGTTCTGGAGAGCTCTCGGCAGCTCAGCTGGGTGGTGGGTGGGCCTGCAGTGGGCTGGGCGCTTGTCCCTCACTGGCATCTTTCTCCTCTGCGGCTGACTGCAGTCATTCGCATGTTTTATTTCCTGCACATCGACCTCATCCCAGCCTCTTACTCCTTCTGTTGAGTCACATATGATCTGAGGAAATGTCTTCTGTGGTCCGACTTTAAAAGCAGGCGAACGGTGACGCCGTTCAGTGTATGAGGGATATAGAGATAGAACGTCGGAGACAGGGAAATGCGTGTGACTTTGGAAGGAGTTCTGTCTAGTATATTTAAGAAAAGTGGGGCAGCTATTTTTCATTAATGTATTGTTTAGTCGCTAAGATATGTCCGACTCGGCGACCCCATGGACTGCAACGCGCCAGAATGCCCTGACCTTCCCTGTCTCTTGGAATTTGCTCAAACTCATGTTCATGGAGTCAGTGATGCCATCCAGCCTTCTCATCCTCTGGCATCCCCTTCCCTTCCTGCCCTCACTCTTTCCCAAAATCGTAATGTAAATATTCTTTTGAATTTAGGAATAGAAGATCAGTCTGTGGAAATTTCCAATATTGTAGACATCCGAAAAGAGCATAACTATGAGATTGCAATGAGAATTTCTTCTAGCATCAACAGCCAAAACAGATTCTATACTGATCTAAATGGATACCAGGTAATTTTCCATTAAAATGTTTAAATGATGCTTATAGTATGTACCTTTTATATATCATAATAGGCAACTTGATTTGGGATCCTTTGAAAAAATATACTTAAGGTTGCAAATTATTTCTAAAATAAAACTGAATTGTAACAGACACTTTTAGGTTCTGTATCTAACCAGGTTTTCAAGGATAGAACAAATATTTGCAAGACTATTTTGTAAAACATCTATTTGTAAGATTTGTTTTTCCAAAGGAAAATTTGGTGACCATTATGCATGTTAAATACCTTGATGCTGAAATATATATGAATTTATCTAGTAGAAGGAAATATCAGTATTGATTAGGGATTGGTGGAGTTTGCCTTTCATCCCTCTCGAGGACTTGGTCTCTGCGCACTCAGTCTCTCCACGTATGTTTTAAATGCGTGACTTAACAGTGGGCACTTTTCAATTCCGGGAAGTCCTTCTCTGCTGATGCATGCGTGTGCGTACACTGACACACACACGTGTGTGCATGGGCACAGACAGACAGATGAACACATCTATCTGCTTAGGAATGTGAATAGCTGTGTTTAATCAAAGTTTTTGTGAAATAGTTTGAAATAGTAATGGGAAAATTGATTCGCAAATTTTTTTTTAGATTTTCATTTCTCTAATTTACTAGAACTCTTTTGATTGCTACCTGAATCTACGTTCAGAGTCTATGTGTGTAACGACATGTATTTGAAAGAATACTACTGAAAACATGAGCATGTCTCTGAGACATTAGGACTTTAGGACTTTAGAAATTTCTGATGACGAATAGAAATAATTTCAGAAATGCTGTTACTCTGATTTTCAACTGGGGTGAGTGGAAAGGATTGTGATAATTTTCTCTTCTACAATTTCCTGCAAAAGTTAAATTTAAATCTTTCCAAAGCATAAAAATTGCAGCATACATTTTAAATTAACATGTTAATTCTACTACAGCTGTTTGGCTTTGAGATGAAGCCCTGGCTTTATGGTGATTCATTTTCCTTGTGTACAAAAGAAAGGCTTTTCTTAAAGTCTTACAGAAGCAATAATTTGTATATGTGGGTGTATACATGAGTGAAAAAGCTTAGTAAAAATGAAAATGTGGATTTTCTTTACAAAGATAGAGCACATTAATAAATAAGAAAATATTATTTTTAAGACTGTAAGCTAAATGTTTGTTCTTTTTTAGCATAGGCCATTTCTATGCTTTGAAAAGAACAGTTACTTGGGCCAGACTAGAAGTCTGGACCCACAGATGGGGAGGGCGACAGCTGCACAGTTGTGCCAGTTTTAGATGTCTTTTTTTTAAAGGATAAACTTAACTGGAGTCGAAAGGTCAGGATGGGCGATTTCTTGCTAACTAGCTTTCCTTCCTTCCTTTTTAAAAACCGTTTTACAGGGTTGTGTTTTCCCCTACCAGGTTGTTAATTTCCTAGGGCTGGGATGTAAACTGTCGCAAACTGGGTGACTTAAAACGCCAAAGACCCCTCCGTCCCAGTTCCAGGCCTAGGAGCCAAAACCAAGGCGTAGGCAGGCCCCCCCATCGCCGCCAGCCCGGGAAGGGTGGCCTCGCCCCCTCTGGCCTCGGGTGGGCGCCGGCGGCCCTCGGCGCTCCCTGCACCGTCAGCACGCCACTCCAGCTGCTGCCTCTGCTGTCGCGGGGGCTCCGTGTCTGCGTGTCCAACTTCCCCGTCCACCCGCCCCAATCCAGTATAACGTGTACGATCTGCAGAGGCCACATTTCAAACTAGAATCACATTCACGGGTTCTGGGTGAACATGAATTTGGGGGCACTGTTCAGAGCCAGTGAATTGAATGACCTACTGCAGGGCTGTTGTGAGGGTTAAAGATCTCATTTGTGAAGTACCCAGTACTGTGCCCGGTGTTAACGGGTACTCAGTACATGCCAACTGTTATGCTTACATCTTACTTCTATTCTGAGTCCCATGTCCGAGTTTCCTGAGTTAAAAGAAGACATGACCTTTTTATGTGGTGTGAGTAAGATTTCTGGTACCAGTCTCTGTGTGACATCTCTTCCTGAGGTTTGAGTGAGTCTCCTTGACCCACACCAGCTTTGTGCATTATCAGTCTCAAAACTAAAGGTAGAGTTGTATTTCATGCATTCAGATACTAAACCAAGAAAAATTGGAATTTGGAACTGTCTGCATTGAAACTAAACAAGAGTAAGCATTGAATAGTTTTTAAATATAAAAATGCATTTGATTATTACAACATAGTATGTTAACAGATATGGTGGCGAGATGTGTGGTATTTATTAAAGCTGCTTCAAGAATTATGGGAGATACTTCTTGAGAGGGATGGAGCCGTCACGCTTCGCACCTGTTACAGAGTGGTCTGTTAGATTTAGATGAGAAATGAGTGCTTAATACCTTTATAATTTGTTTTATGCAAATATGGAGAGCTAGAAGACTTTTGTTAAGGATTTTTATTCTGAATTTAAACAGTAACACCTATTTTTCAAAAATCTAGATAAGTTCTACCTTTCTCACTTAGAAATTGTCTAAGATTCTCATGATTTTTCTTCATACTGAAGAATGTTTGATTTCTGATTAGCTGTTCTTTTGGACAAGAAAGGTGCTGTGCCTTTCTCTGTTTGGGAAAAAAGCTGTCTGTAGTCAATAGTAATGTTTTTAAGGACATGTATGAATATCACTGGATTTTCTTAACGAGAATTGTTTGGTCTTGCAGATTCAGCCTCGAATGACAATGAGCAAACTGCCTATTCAGGCGAACATCTACCCCATGACCACAATGGCGTACATCCAGGATGCCGAGCGCCGCCTGACGCTGCTCTCCGCCCAGTCGCTGGGCGTCTCGAGCTTGAAGAGCGGTGTGTATCCTATGGGTTCTCTCTGGCTCTGACTCGTCTGCTCCCAGGGTGTGATCTTTCTGCCAGTCATGTGTTGGCTGTCTTCCCCAGTCACAAGCTTTTTTCTTTTGAGAATCAGACTGTTAGTTAATTTCGAGCTTTGTGAGACTGACATAAAATAGTAAATTTCCTCAATCTTCAGATGAAAACAGACCCAAAAGTTCACAAAACTGATGAATTTTAAAGATAACTTACTTTTCCCGATATTCTGTCATTGTTGTGACTGAATGGGTATGGAAATTCAGACTCCAGCTAAACTAGATTTAGATAATTGGAAGTTTAAATGTGAATAAATTAACCAAGGTTGCATTTTAGGATGTTATCACCCGAAAGAAGAAAGGGACTAGAGATGATGCAGATATGGCAACAAAGAGGTGACAGACATGGCCATACAGATTCCAGAACAGACTGAAATGGAGAGAAGGAGAAAGGAGATAGTGGACGCTGATTGTTTTCTGTGAATCTTTCTGTTGGGAGACTTGCCCTTCATAATACCTGTTTTTAATTCTTTACAAGTCGGTCGCTCCGCTTCGCTCACGCACTGAGGGCCGCTGAGATGCGTGTGTTGTAGAGTTGGGCAGGCAGTCAGTGAGCGTGGTCGCCTGGCATGTTCATGTTCTGTGGGGCGTGTGCATATAAGCCCACTCTTACACCAGGCATATGCGTACACTCTGTACTCTCATACGCAGAAAACTTGACTATTTATCGTTTTTCTTTGTGGCCTTCATTAGACAAAATCATGAGGTCATGTCCTGAAGACATGAATGCAGCTATAAAAATAAAAATGGCCTCACCTCGGGGATCCAGTGGGTGCCCAATTCGAGTGAGTTGCTGCAATTCGAGTGAACTGCAGAGCACACCCCTGTGTGCAGACGTGTTGCCGTGGGGACTGGCCCAGTGTCTTCACGCTCCTCAGCTTTTCACAAGAGACCCATCTGGAATTTTACAAGAAGTCGCCCATTCCGTGAATGTTGATGTAATTTTTTAATAATCAGAATGCAAAGCCTGTTGGTGCCAGACACGACTCCTGAGCTACCCATTTTTAAACCCTGACTTAAATTCTCCAATTTGGGCTCTAAATAGGGGACTAGACCTTAGGATCCAAGCAGTCGTAAATCTAACAGTGTTACCTCACTTCTCTGATAAAGACCCTGCCGTAGATACCCAGGTGCCCAGAGTTCACATCGTACAGACGTGGAAGCAGTTTGAGTATAGGCGAGATTACTGTGTGCCACATGGTGTGCGGGCTGACACTGAAGTCAGGGGGAAGACCTAGAAATGGCCGAGGGTCGACCGGCTCCTCCGGGTGTGAGTGACAGAGCTCCAGACAAGCATGGGGCGCGCAGCCCCAGTGCCCGGGGAGCGCCTGCTGGACAGCTGCTTATCCAACACAGAGAAGGTGACAGCGGAGAGGCCAGCCCTCAGTGATGATTGTATGTACTGGTTACCTAACCCGGAAAGAAAAGCCAGAGTTGGTTTAACTGTGTGAGCATAGTAGTTACTAGAACGTTTTATAAATTCTCCTGTAAGTGATTGCTCAGGACAGTAGCAAACACCAATGGGTGGGTAGGTGAATATATATATGTGTGTGTGTGTGTTCTCAGTCGTGACCCCGTGGACTGTAGCCCCCCAGGCTCCTCTGCTCGTTGAGGTCTCCAGGCAAGAACGCTGGGGCGTGTTGCCATTTCCTCCTCCAATATATTTAAGTAGTGTACCTTTAATGGGTTTTTTGGTATAATCTTAGACATATAGATATGTCTCTGGTGGCTTTCTTTCAGTTTCTGATTTCATAGCCCAACTATCAGGGTTATAGCTTGAACCAGAGGAGTTGTAGAATCACTGCAGAGGAACCAGACACAACGACTGTTTGAGCTAAAGGAGAAAAGACAGTTGGGAAACCACTCAACGCATCAGAGGGGGAGGAGCGACACAGTGGGTGTCCCGAATCCCAGGGCTTCCGAGAGTCTCCACACAGCAGGGGACCGCAAACGCTACTTCAGACCCTTTTGAGATCTGTCCTTCTGTATTTTTCTTATTACTCCATGTGTGATATATATGTATTTCTTAATGAACCTCATAAACATTTTTAAATTCCAAATGCTGTCGCTAAAAATTTTGGAGGACTTTATCGATATTTTTAAGTTTTACTTTCATTTCAATCTCTTCTGTCCCATTTAAATTTCTTATTAGATTTTACAAAATGCTGATGAGGAAAAGGAGAAATACAATCCTATTTTGTGGATTTATACTAAATGCTCTGAGCTTTTATTGAAAGGAACCCCATGGCCTCCCTGACCGGAGGGGAAACATAAATCTAGACTCTGCTTTGTATTTGTGAGAGTCTCAATGAATAACGCTGGCCTGTTTGTTTCCTTCTGTTGTAGGTCAGATTGAGGTTATCATGGATCGAAGACTCATGCAAGACGATAATCGTGGCCTTGAGCAAGGTGTCTATGATAACAAGATTACAGCTAATCTATTTCGACTGCTGCTAGAAAAGAGAAGTGCCGGGAATATGGTAGGAAGAAAGCGCTCCTGCTCCGATGTTGGTTGTTCTTTGCCATCCGAAAATGTGACTTTATACTTCTCTGGTTTTGCATTTTCCAATATTGAGATGTCTTTATAGTAGACTTAGCCTATATTCACAAGAAAGAGAACTTCAGTTATGTGTATCATGTAAGATTTATACTTAGGCATTTTATTTTTCATTTTGCTTATTATGTAGATATAAAATAATGTCAGGCAGTCAGTTTGGAGGAAATTTCCTGAAATTGCTTTGACAGAAACAAGAGTTCAGTTTAAAGAGTAGAGCTTAGTCACATACTTAGGAGATTAAGTTTGACTAGTAAAATGTATTTGAAACTTCAGTGTACTCACGCTAGTCTTAGACTCATCTATTGAAAATGGGTTTACTTGTCTGCGTTCTTACTCAGTTTTCATTTCTCAAACCAAAAATCCAGCATTCTGTGCAGTCTGGCAAAGACTTGGTTGGACATAACTAACCTGACAATATTCTGCTTCAGAAGGCAACCAGGGTTCCCGGCAGAACCAGACTGCAGGCTCCCCGCTCAGGGGGCCCTCGACACGGCCCTCCTCCCTGCCCCGCTGCGCCCCGGCGCTCTGCCCTGCAGCCTGGCCTCCGCCCGCCTTCCCCCAGCATCTGCTCCCGCCCCCTCTCCTCGGCTGGCTCCTCTCCTCCTGGCCGGTCCTCCCGGTCCTCAAGCCTCGAGCCCCGGCGCCCTCCCAGCGTCCTCATCCCTGCCCCTGCAGCCTGTCTGTCGGCTTGTCAGCACCAGCCATGTTCTTCTGGTAGAAACAGGCCCGCACACGCTGACACTCAGACCCTGTCTGCACCTCCCGCCGGTCTGCTGTCGCGCTCTGCGCTCTGGGCGGGCTGTGGCCTCTGGGTCCACTCGCCCCGGTGGGTGTTGGCGGCCGTCGTCTTCCGTCGTCCCGCAGCAGCACCCCCATCCATCCTCCCCAGTGGCACCCCCTCCATCCTCCCCGGCGGCACCCCCTCCGTCCTCCCCGGCGGAATCCCCTGCGTCCTCCCCGGCGGCACCCCCTGCGTCCTCCCCGGCAGCACCCCCATCCGTCCTCCCCGGCGGCACCCCCATCCGTCCTCCCCGGCGGCACCCCCTCCGTCCTCCCCGGCGGCACCCCCTCCATCCTCCCCGGCCGCACCCCCTCCGTCCTCCCCGGTGGAATCCACTGCGTCCTCCCCGGCAGCACCCCCTCCGTCCTCCTACAGCAGTATCCCCCTCCGTCCTCCCGTGGCACCCCCTCCGTCCTCCCCAGCTGCCCGTTTGCGTGTGCCCCGCAGGGCCTCCTTGCCTGTGGGGGGCGTTTCATAAATAAAATACTGGTTGATTTAATGAAATGGCAGCGCTAATTAAAGCAAAGAAGTCTCTCCATATTTAGAATCTTTTAGGAAAAAGGTTTTATTATCCATTATAGATGTCAAGATTTATACCAGTTCTTGGGACTCGTGGTTTAAATCAATCACTGACAAGATAGCTTAGTTTTAGGACTAAAGTGGCATATAAAAATCATTGTCTGGGTGCTGGCGGCTACTCTCTTTTGCTTCTCCTGAAATGTTTCTGGCCTTGATGGTTTTTCTCTCCACAGATGCTAATTTACAAAACTTCTGTTAACTATAGCAATAAGAGTTCTTTCTGTCAGATCTATAAAGCTTTCACTTAGAAGTTAAATAATTGTTTATTCTCATTCAGAACTCTTTGCATAGGGATTGATTTCAGTTTCATTCAAAGTTTTTCTAATCCTGTCTTGGTTAAATTCTTCTTTCGCTCAACTGTAGATTCTTGGGCTTAAGTCAATAGTTTCTTTTAAATAAAAATGAACCAGAGAAGAGAAGATACATTTTAATTTCTAGTGAAATTGATTAAAATGACATTTGATTAAGATATGTTACATGTCATGTAACTTAAATTTTCTAGAAAGTGTTTTTATTTTCAACCAGCCTAATAGCTAAAAGGTCGATGGTAGAAATTGAGATGGGGAGACATTCCCTGGAAAGGAAGGTGTTTTAGTGGGAAGCTTTGAACCTGCTGGAGCCTCATGGTGATAATCCTGGATGACTAAATGGAAGCATCCTTTTCTCAAGTCTTTTGCAGAGGCAGTGAGAACACCATTGGAATGATAAATAGTCACTGGGAGAAGTGTAGATGCCCAGCAGAGAGGGCTGAGGCCCTGTGAGGTCTTTCATGGTAATGATGCTCAAGGCTCAGCAGAAGAATAAAATAGAAATTGTCTCATTAGCATTGACTTTTTAGGATTTATTTCTTTGACACTTACTTCCTACCCCCTTCCTGCTAGCAACTAGAATAATAGTAAAGGGGACAATGAATTAGAAATTATTTCACTGGAGGTATTCATGTGTTACAATTGGGTCATTTTGCTTTTGGATACCAGTCCTTTATAAGGACAGGAATTTTGGAGCTCTCAGATGAAAATCACAAATGCTGACTGGGCTCAGGGAACCGGTAGCGAGAAGGAGGTTGGCCAAGTTTAAGGGAAACACTCAGGTTAGGTGACCAGAGGGTCTGGCGAAGGTGAGGCCACAGGCCTGCCCCACATGGGAGCCACAGCTCAGCCCCAGTGACGTGTCCGCCTGAGAGTGGGGGGCCAGGGGGACTTCATTTCCCAGTGTTTGGGGTGAAAAAAAGAGTTATCCGTTTGGCTAAATTGTTGTTACTGTAGTCGTTTTGATGGTTTTAAATATGAGATCTCTTGGATTTTTTTTTCTTGAGTGGACTGAAAAACAAACGCTGTTTTAATACCACACGGAGCTGCCAGAACGTGTCTAATAGGGTCGGTCAGTTCAGCCACTCAGCGGTGTCCCGCTCTTTGTGACCCCGTGGCCTGCAGCCCACTAGCCCTCCCAGTCCATCACCACTTCCCGGAGCTTGTTCAGACTCAGGTCTGTCAGGTCGGTGATGCCGCCCAAGCATCTCAGCCTCTGTCTTCCCCTTCTCCTTCTGCCTTCCGTCTTTCCCAGCATCAGGGTCTTTTCCAGTGAGTTAGTTCTTCCCATCAGGTGGCCAGAGTATGGGAGTTTCAATTTACGCATCAGTTCATCCAATGAGTATTCAGGACTGATTTCCTTTCAGATTGATTGGTTTGATCTTGCAGCCCAAGGAAGTCTGAAGAATCTTCTGCAGGGCCACAGTTCAGAAGCATCAGTTCTTCAGCACTCAGACTTCTTCATGGTCCAACTGTCACAAGCAAACATGACCACTGAAAAAACCATAACTTTGGCTAGATGGACCTTTGTGGGGAAAATAATATCTCTGCTTTTTAATATGCTATCTAGATTGGTCATAGATTTTCTTCCAAAGAGCAAGTGTCTTTGAATTTCATGGCTGAAGTCACCATATGCAATAACTTTGGAGCCCAAGAAAATAAAGTCTGCAACTATTTCCATTGTTTCCCCATTTATTTATCATGAAGTGATGGGATCGGATGCCACGATCTTAGTTTTCTGAATGTTGAGCTTTAAGCCAACTTTTTCGCTCTACTCTTTCACTTTCATCAAGAGGCTCTTTAGTTCCTCTTCACTTTCTGCCATTAGGGTGGTGTCACCTGCATATCTGAGGTTATTGATATTTCTCCCAGCAATCCTGACTCCAGCTTGTGCTTCATCCAGCCCAGTGTTTCTCATGATGTACTCTGCATAGAAGTTAAATAAACAGGGTGACAATATATAGTCTTGATGTTCTCTTTTCCCAGTTTGCAACCAGTCTGTCGTTTTATGTCCGGCTATAACTGTTGCTTCGTGACCTGTGTACAGATTTCTGAGGAGGCAGGTTAGATGGTCTGGTATTCCCATCTATTTCAGAATTTTCCACACAGTTTGTTGTGATCCACACAGTCAAAGGCTTTGGCGTAGTCAATAAAGCAGAAGTAGATGTTTTTCTAGAACTCTGTTGCTTTTTGATGATCCAGCGGATGTTGGTAATTTGATCTCTGGTTCCCCTGCCTTTTCTAAATCCAGCTTGAACATCCGGAAGTTCTCAGTTCACATACTATTGAAGCTCAACTTGGAGAATTTTGAGCATTACCTTGCTAGCGTGTGAGATGAGTGCAATTTTGTGGTAGTTTGAGCATTCTTTGTCATTGCCTTTCTTTGGGAGTGGAATGAAAACTGACCTTTTCCAGTCCCGTGGCCACTGCTGGGTTTTCCGAATTTGCTGGCATATTGAGTGCAGCACTTTCACAGCATCATCTTTCAGGATTTGAACTAGCTCAACTGGAATCCCATCACCTCCACTAGATTTATTTGTAGTGATGCTTCCTAAGGCCTGCTTGACTTCACATTCCAGGATGTCTAGGTGAGTGATCACACCATCGTGGTTGTCTGGATCATGAAGATCTTTTTTGTGTAGTTTTTCTGTGTATTTTTGCCACCTCTTCTTAATATCTTTTGCTTCTGTTAGGTTCGTACCATTTCTGTCCCTTATTGTGCACATCTTTGCATGAAATGTTCCCTTGGTGTCTCTGATTTTCTTGAAGTGATCTCTAGTCTTTCCCATTCTATTGTTTTCCTCTATTTCTTTGCATTGATCACTGAGGAATGCTTTCTTATCTCTCCTTGCTTTTCTTTGGAATTCTGCATTAAGATCTTCCTTTTCTCCTTTGCCTTTATCTTCTTTTCTTTTCACAGCTATTTGTAAGGCCTCCTCAGACAGCCATTTTGCCTTTTTGCATTTCTTTTTCTAGGGGATGGTCTTAATCACTGCCTCCAGTACAATGTCATGTATTTCCATCCATAAGTCATCAGGCACTCCGTCTATCAGATTTAGTCCCTTAAACCTGTTTATCACTTCCTAAAAGATGATGCTGTGAAAGTGCTGCACTCAGTATGTCAGCAAATTTGGAAAACTCAGGACTGGAAAAGGTCATTTTTCATTCCAATCCCAAAGAAAGGCAATGCCAAAGAATGTTCAGACTACTGCAAAATTGCACTCATCTCACACGCTAGTAAAGTAATGCTCAAAATTCTCTAAGCAAGCTTCAGAATACGTGAACCATGAACTTCCGGATGTTCAAGCTGGTTTTGGAAAAGGCAGAGGACCCAGAGATCAAATTGCCAAGATCTGCTGGATCATCGAAAAAGCAAGAGAGTTCCAGAAAAACATCTATTTCTGCTTTATTGACTATGCCAAAGCCTTTGACTGTGTGGATCACAATAAACTGTTGAAAATTCTGAAAGAGATGGAAATACCAGATCACCTGACCTGCCTCTTGAGAAACCTGTATGCAGGTCAGGAAGCAACAGAACTGGACATGGAACAACAGACTGGTTCCAAATAAGAAAAGGAGTACGTCAAGGCTGTATATTATTACCCTGCTTATTTAACTTATATGCAGAGTACATCATGAGAAACGCTGGGTGGAGGAAGCACAAGCTGGAATCAAGATTGCCAGGAGAAATATCAATAACCTCAAAACATTCAGATAACATGACTTTTATGGCAGAAAGTGAAGAAGAACTAAAAAGCCTCTTGATGAAAGTGAAAGAGGAGAGTGAAAAAGTTGGCTTAGAGCTCAACATTCAGAAAATTAAGATCATGACATCTGGTCTCATCATTTCATGGCAAATAGATGGGAAACAGTGTCAGACTTTATTTTGGGGGGCTCCAGAATCACTGAAGATGGTGATTACAGCCATAAAATTAAAAAACACTTACTCCTTGGAAGGAAGGTTATGACCAACCTAGACAGCATATTAAAAAGCAGAGACATTACTTTGCCAACAAAGGTCCGTCTAGTCAGGGCTATGGTTTCTCCAGTGGTCATGTATGGATGTGAGAGTTGGACTATAAAGAAAGCTGAGTGCTGAAGAATTGATGCTTTTGAACTGTGGTGTTGGAGAAGACTCTTGAGAGTCCCTTGGAAAGCAAGGAGATCCAACCAGTCCATCCTAAAGGAGATCAGTCCTGGGTGTTCATTGGAAAGTCTGGTGTTGAAGCCGAAACTCCAATACTTCAGCCAAATGATGTGAAGAGCTGACTCATTGGAAAAGACCCTGATTCTGGGAAGGATTGAGGGCAGGAGGAGAAGGGGACGACAGAGGATGAGATGGCTGGATGGCATCACCAACTCAATGAACATGAGTTTGGGTGGGCTCCGGGAGTTGGTGATGGACAGGGAGGCCTCACGTGCTGCGTCTCTTAGGGTCCCAAAGAGTTGCACACGACTGAGCGACTGAACTGCACTGAACGCTAGTTTATAGCTTATACAAACGTAAATTTTCCTATTACAAATATATTTTATAAATGTTGAGTTTATCATCAAGGTTATGTTTAAAAGATTACCTTTCTAGGAGGTCAGTCAAAATAATGATAGCTTCACAGTTAAATAGATTGTTGAGCCCCTTATTCCTGTAGAGCTGTTAAGAAGGCATGTGAATCACAGTGCCTTTCCTGAGTCTCTGTCTCTTCCGGCCTGGCCAGTGTCCAGAGCGTTTGTGTTCACGGAGCTCTTCTGGCACTGAACCACAACTCTCACATGAGCCTCTCTTCCTTCCTTGCTTACGAGAACATGAACAGCACAGTTGAATGCCCAAAGTACTCGCGTTCACGACAGTACTCGCGTTCTGGCATCGTTTGGCCAGAGTTTTCCTTAATGTGCTTCTGAGGCTGCATCTTTTTAGTAGCCTGAACTAGTTAGACGGTAAGGCTTATACTTGGAGCTCCAGAGTGACCCCTGCGCCCTCTAAAAGGCTGGGATGGTGCTGGGGTGGCAGTTCCTAACAGGGTCAGCAGAGCGGAGCGGGGCTGACTGTGACTTTCCCTGAGGGACTTTTCCCTTTACCTTCCCAGGGCCCCTCTCCTTAGAATTCTGATCCAGTAGGGTTCGGTTCAGGCCCATGGATCTATGATTTATAAAAGTTTCCCAAGCCATTCTGATGTCTGGTCAGTCTGGAGGAGACACTGAAGGTCAGGAGAGCCGATAGGGTCTGGAGGCGTTCTAGATATGCGCATTCTTACTTCTAAGGTATAGAGAATCTATCAGTGTCCCACCGTCTCACTGAAACGTCCAAGGATTCCTCCAAGAGCATAGAACAAAGCCAGAGAGCTTTTCCTGAACATGTCTTGACCCAGAAGGGATTTAATGCCTCTGAATCTGATAGAGCAGGTGTTTTCCTTTCTGTAAGAAGCTTTTATCTTTTATTATTCAAAAGTGATTTTGTCAGCAGTCCTGACCTAGATTATGGAGTCCTTTGATCTTTGAGTACATTTAAAGCTTCTTGTTGAAAATGTTCCCTCTCTCTCCATGTTACTCGACAAGCTGCATTAAATTTCAATATTGTTGAAGAATATTTTCTGTGCTTTATTTAATCTTTCATTAAAAAAGAATGTGGAATTGATAAATTTTTTAACTTAATATTTTTTACCTAATGTTTTTTGTCAGTATCTTAACATAGTAGGGTCACTCTGTTGCCTTTATTTTTTTTTTCTCTATTCTTAGTCTGAACGGTAATGACATCTACGGTTTGCTGCTGGCAAGATGCTCACCACTCTTTGCTAACACCCTCTGTTCAGTGCTAATCTGACATTCTGAGTTTTAAGCTCTCTATCTTCTACAAATCTTGTCTTTTCGAACAGATAAGTTGTCAAACCCTTTATTTGAACCATCTATTAAAAAATATGCAAAATCAGAAGATGTAAGTGAAATAGTCATTTCTAAAAACATGACACAAAATGAAAATATCCCCAAGCGGTGTTGGTGATCACGAGGCCCTTCTACATAAATTATGCTTTCTTCTTAGTGCTTTTCTGGGTCTGCTATTACTCCTTAGACATTATTGGTTAAGATTCTCCTTCATCACCGACTTACTCAGTAGTGTATGTCATCCATCATATGCATAGTCCCCCGTCCTGGTAGGTTCACTTTATGTTTGAACGTGCAGAAATGCTTACCTGTAACCATGCACCATAGCAGACTAAAGTATTTTAAAATTGTACTGAATCATTGTATACCATGTAAATGTGTGATAACTATTCTGTAACAGATATAGTAGTTCCAGTTTTAGGAATAAAGTAAAGCGAAACATCTGGCAATGATTTTACCAAATTTAAAGAAAACAGATGATCTAGATATGCTACCTGTGTTATTTTACAGCCTTATTTATTTTGAGTTTTTTAAAAAGTCCTATCATTGGGTAGAATGTAACTTTATATATTTTACATATAGAATATATATATATATAAAGAATTTTCATATAAAGGTCTATTTGTACAACTTATGGAACATAATTTTAGATTGGTACATAACTTCAACCGTCTAATTAAATGCGTAAATGAAACCATGAGCATATGATAGATAAAACTTGAGGGAAAAGAGACAACGTTTGATGATGTACAAGATACACGAACACCCCAGCCTGTCTGCTTTAAGAGTTTTACGGTAGGTTGAGAAAGAACCTTCAGAGAAAGGAATTCCTTGTCCTAGAATGTTCGTGGAAATGTTCTCGAGACTCTAAGAGCAGTGGAGAGGAGAGGTTTCTGAACTTGAAGTTAATGTTAAGTAGACACTTTGTTTTCTCCCATTGCTTAGAACTGAACTTGGTGATTGCTGTGCAGGCTAAGACGTATTTATAAAACACAGCCAAACCAAAGTCCTGCCGTATTTTTGTCTGTCTTTCCTGTCTGAACCCCGTCTGCTGCTTTGGTTAGTACTGTGAGAAGTGCACCTATCTCACTGTCACGCATCTTCTTTTTTCTTGGCAGGGAGAAGACCAGAAGGCAGTCAGCTACCCTTCCCTCCTTAGCCACATAGCTTCTTCTTTCCTGAACCACCCCGTCTTTCCAATGACAACAAAGGTCCCCGTGTCCGGCCTTCAGCTGCTGGGTGAATTCTCTCCCTTAGTGTCGCCTCTGCCCTGTGACATACATCTGGTCAATCTGAGGACGATACAGGCGAAGGTATATCCCCACGTACCTCTGTGAAAAAGTGACTTTTGTATTATAGTCGGGGCGAGGGGATGGGAACAAGAAAGCTGACCTTGCGGCGGCGTCAGGGAGTGATGAGGGGCACGTCTCCTTAGGCAGGGCCATTGCACCTGACATCTGACGGTTGCCATGGGTTTAGAGAGTGCCCTTAGCCCTCCTTCGTTCTCACAGAAGTGCTGTGTGGTGAGCAGGTCGGCAAGAAGCAGCTTCTGTTCACAGGTAGGGAGCGGAAGCTGGCCTGAGGTCACGGAATCAGTAGGCGGGGGACGGGAGAGCAGGCCTGCGGCCCGGCTCTGCTGGTGTTTGCCGTTTGTGCCTGCCTCTTAGCAGTGTTTCTCAGGAGTTAGGGAAACAGAAAGCGCAGTGTCTAATTATTTCTGTACCAGAGGCTTTGTACGTTTGTATCTTTTCTCCTAAAATATAAAAAATCCTAAAATCCTCCTAAAACTTTGCATTGAGAAACCAGCTTTGTAGGAGAGGTATAGAGATACGTCAGAGAAAGTAACAAGGGAAGAGTTTGTTAGGTCTGGAATGCTGACTCAGATCGCTCGAGTTCACCTGCGTGCCTGAGTTTAAAGTCAGATTGCATTTGAGAAAAAAAAGTGAGAGGTTGACGCCCTTGTGTTTTGATGCTGTGGACTGACATGCACTTAGCTGGAGATAGTACATGCTTATGGGTTGTGTGGGAAATATAATAAATAACCTGAGTGTGAAAAGAAGAGAGTGTTTATGCTCAAAGACAGCATAAGAGGGGAAGAATGTGCAGCCTAAGAATAGAGAGCTGAAGTGCATCAGATACAGGAAGGCTCAGCGCATGCAAACTCGGACACTTAGTGCTTTGAAGCTGGACGTCCACAGTCGGAAACTCACGCCTGACCGCACAGGAGAACACGTATGACGAGCATAATGAACACAGGTGGATGGCCGCCGCCTGTGTGTGTGCCTCTGAGCCACGGGTGCACAGAAGGTCACGTGCGTGAACCTCAGGGCTGACTCCATGCCTGCTGTGTGCCAGCTGCCACTAAAGACACCAAGGGCACAGCCGTGAACCAGCCGGACAGGAGCCCCTTCCTGTTTAAAGCCTGGGTCCCAGCAGAGGAGACTAGAGGTCCAAACGGAGCGCACACGTGTTTGAGGGCAGCAGGCGTCTCTGAGGGAGACAGGAGGGAAGGGCGGCTTCAGGAGGCGGTTTGAATAGAGGGGCTGGAGAGGGCACTGCAGAAAAGGTGAGGATGGAGTGGGAGTCTGAAGGAGGTCAGGGAATTGGAGGCTTAGCGGGTTTCTGCGGGGAGGACTGAAGGCAGGGGGTGCCGCTCGGGGTGGAGGGGCCGTGAGACCTGCAGTCTCTTTGATTCCTTGCTGTGTCCCCCCAGTGAGAGCAGAGTCTGCACCTCGAAGGGACTGTGCAACCATTTGCTGGACAAGTGCATCTCGAGAGCGTTCTCTCCAGGATTTTGCTGTGGTCTTTGCAGGTCTACTCTGATTCAGGGAGAGAACACACTGGAGACAGGCAGCCTACCTGCGGTGACCTGTCACTGACTCATGGGCGCGAGGGAAAGACGGGAGGGAGTGGGGACACCCGCCTCCGCGCCCCAGGCTGCCGCCTCTGGGCGGGGATGGTGGAGGGCGCCGAGGGCTTCCGGGTCCACGGTGGCCGCGGGTCCTCAGCCTCGCTCCTCGGGGACTCCTGCCTGTGATGGTGCTCTGGAAGCAGCACCAGCTGACTCCAGAGGTGATGGGTGCAGGGCTCGTCCCTCCAAGGTTCTCGCTTGTTTTACAGAGAACCTCTTTGTTGTGGTTGCCTGTTGCTTTCATTTTTCCTGCTGTTGGCTGTCTTTCTGTGATACAGATCTGATCACTTTTCTGGTTAAAAATGCCGTTGCCAGGACTTTTCTGGTGTCCACTGGTTCCGACTCTGTACTCCCGACGCAGCAGGCCCAGCTTCAGTCCCTGGTCAGAGCGCTAGACCCTGCATGCTGCCCTAAGAGCCTGCACAGAGTGGCCAGGGCCCCACGGGCTGCGGCCAGGACCCGTGCAGCCAAAATAAATCCCACTGCCTACCAAGTTCGGCTTCTCTGGTGACTCAGACAGGAAAGAATCTGCCTGCAATGTGGGAGACCAGGGTTTGAGCCCTGGGTGGGGAAGATCCCCTGGAGAAGGGAATGGCAACCCACTCCAGTACTCTGGCCTGGGGAATCCCCACGGACAGAGGAGCCTGGCGGGCTGTGGTCCATGGGGTTGCAGAGAGTCGGACACGACTGAGCGACAGAGACTTTCACTTTCCCCAGCTGGTCCAGAGTTGTGGATGCACAGCCCTCTGCAGGCTGGCCCCCACTGGCTGCGGTCACGTGGCGTCCCGTTGCCCTTCTCGCCTTTGGGGAGACGGACCGCCTGCACCCCCGGCCCCATGACCGCCGACTCTGCTGCCGGGCCTGCAATGGGCCTGAGAGCAGATATGCCTGCTTCAGGTCTGGTATGAGAAGCAGGTGAGATAATGCCGTGAGAACTTCTGGAAAGCAGAAGCTCTTTGCAGACATCCGTGGTTCTCCTGGTGGTCCTGAGAGCACATGCCAGCCCAGGTGCAGAGCGGGGTTTTAGCAGAGGAAATAAGCAGCGATCAAACAGTCTGACCAGGGAGAAGAGAGACTGAAACGCTGCAGGCGTGAGTCTGCCTAACCGCGTGGTCAGAGCCAAGTACTGGGGCTGTTTTGCATTAGAGGTCAGTTGCTTCCAGTTTCTCTGTTAGTCTCTGACTCTCAGCACATGTTTCTAACAGTTTAAGAACTTGCCAGGAATCTGAAGGGATTCTTTAAAGAATTGCTCTCCATCCCGTAATCTCTGATAATGGGAAAGGAATCATTGAAGCAAGCTGATGTACCTATTCATTCGAAGAAAGCTTAGCACTTAAAAGTTGTCCAGTGTAATTCCATGGTTATACTGGAGGAAAGACAGAAGTAACTCGATCCAGAAGCCAGACTAGACATGTTGGGTTGTGTTCTCGTTTTTGGTGTGTCGGCATCTCCCAGCACGCAATAATGTGCTCTTTGTTTAAAGACTGCAGTGCATTTTTCCCACTGAAATAATGTCAAGAGAGATTGGCCTCCAGGCAAGACTGGAGGTCTGCCTTTGCCCATCACTTCACACAGTATTTCCATGAGAAAAGTGTCTGCAGACCTCCATAACATCACAGGGGTGCATCGCCCTTGCTTCCTGACCCCTCCTCCCTCAGCAGGATGGAGGCCCCCTGCCTGCGCTCCAGGCTGCTCTCTGCAGGCCCCCCTTCCAGCCCTGGGCTCCTTGCGCTCCAGGCTGCTCTCTGCAGGCCCCCCTTCCAGCCCTGGCTCCCTGCGCTCCAGGCTGCTCTCTGCAGGCCCCCCTTCCAGCCCTGGGCTCCCTGTGCTCCAGGCTGCTGTCTGCAGGCCCCCCTTCCAGCCCGGGGCTCCTTGCACTCCAGGCTGCTATCTGCAGGCTTCCCACTCCTGGGGGAGGAAGGCGCTGTGTGCTGGAGATGCAGAGAGCACGTGGGGCCTGGGGGGTCTGCTAACCCCCTGAGGTAGTTCAGCTTTTCTAGCTAAAGTCCCCAAACTCGCTGTGTCCAGGTCATATTGGGGAGGTTATAGAAAAGACTTATATAGATGTCTTCATCTCTGAGATTCTGATACTGTAGATTTGGGATGGAGAGCTTAGGAATTAGTAATTTTTAAAAAATCTCCTAGTGATTCTAAAAATTGCTGTTATCTGCATTTACTGAATTGGGAAAGTATGTGTTTGATTAAATCATTAAAATTAAATTACCTGCCAATGAGTGGCAGAATCAGGAGCCACATCCAGTTCTTGTGAATCTGGGTGCTGAGTATGATCTCAGAGGGTCACATTAAGATTTCAAGATTTACTAAATCTGTTCTCAAAGTCCAGCTTTCCAGTAAAACAAAACAGCAACAAAAAAGGTCCAGTTTTCAAAAATTATTCTGTATTGATAGATGAGCTTGTTTTCACATAGACATATCTTGCTTTTCTAGCTAATAGATTTTTTTAATTAACTCTATCATATATTTGTAGTCAGATGAAGAGGAGAACAAACCTCTCTTAAAGCCCTGCCTCATAGATGTCCGGCCCAGCACGCTGCAGCCACTGTTTAGGGTTAAACGCGAGCCTTCCCACTCCGTGTGCCGGGGCCCCACTCTCCCGTTATCACTATCAACAGCCTGAGTTACAGAAAGAAGCTTCTATAAAGGTTTGAAAACTAGGGAATGAGAGGACCACTCCAGCGTACTAAATGGGGAAACCACGTCATCAGGAAAGGGTGGCGAGTCAGGGAGAAGAGGGCCTCGGGAGAGAGGACGCTGGGGGAGCCTGGGGGGGGCGGTGACTCGTGGGTCACGCTGGATGAGAGGTCCGGTCTGGAATGCGGACTCCCAGGGATGAGGAGGAACTTGATTAGGCTGCTGAGCTAAGCTTCATGGGCCCTTCTGCCTTGATGCTTTGAACAGCGGTATCTACTTCCACTCTTTTTGCAGATTGTTCTACTGCTTTTATATTCAGATATACTTTTATCTCATTTATCCACAGACATGAAGTGAAAAGTGTTAATCAAGTGAAAAGTGTTAATCACTCCGTTGTGTCCAACCCTTTGTGGCCCAGTGGACTATAGGCCCCCGGGCTCCCCTGTCCGTGGCATTCTCCAGATGAGGATCCTGGTGTAGGTAGCCATTTCAGTGTCTGGGCCCCCAGGGAAGCCCTCGTTCCCAGACATCTGTCTGTTTATCTCTACTCTCTATCTGTATGTATTACATGTAACTCTTCTGTATGGGATTTATTTTGATTTGTGCTCAACCTTTTCTTACAGAGAGTTACCCAGTCATTTCAACATCAGCACCACTTACTGAATAAAGTCTTCTCTCTCAACTTGTTTTCACCACCCCCTCCTTTTCTTATAAGAGGCAGTTTAAGGTTTATACCTTATTTTGCCTTTCTTAAAAGAATTGATTGGTGCTTTATTGATCTCCCTAGTTTCTGGAAAGGTGAAAATTGTTGGGGGGGAAATGTTCTTTGTTGTGCATGTCTGAAGACCACCATTCACCTTCCCCTTTCCTTCTGTCATTCGGCCTTGTTGATTAAAACAGGATAACTGTCACTGACATTTTAACGGGTGCCCTGGAAAATGCATCTCTCCTGGTTATTTCCTGTCTCAGGACTTCTCTCACTGTGAGGTTTTCTAGCCTTCCCGCCGGCCAGATGAGGATCTCAGAGTGCACTGAGATACGAGGGCTGTTTGATCTTTTCAAGGAGTCTGAGCGGTTGGAGCCATCCCCGCCAGGTGCTCCGCCGTGGCATCCTCTGAGGAGGGCGGGCCACCTCCTCCTCGGAGAGCCCAGTCGCGGCCGTGGCCCCTCTCCTCCCAGGACCAGGGTTCACACAGGCGCTGTCGGTAGCTTCCAGCCGTCACGGTTTGAGAACCTCACAAGAGTGGCGCGGCCCTCGTACTCTGCAGTGTTCTCATCCACCTTGAGAGAGGGACAGTAGCCTGGTCCTTTGCTTAAGACTGTCATATGTGTGTGTGATTTTCAGGGTGGCCTGAAATCTTTTAAAATGGGATGAGTGGATGGCTGGGCAGGTTGTAGATGGATAGAAATGATCATTTTTAAACCTTTCTTTCTGAATGTTTTAATAAAGTGTGAATTTTAGCTTTGTTGGAACCTTTGATTAAATCTGTTTTAATAAAGTGTGATTTTAGCTTTGTTGGAACCTTTGATTAAATCCTCCCATTTTCCAGCCTGAGATCAGAGGCTGGAAAGGCTCCTCAAGTCGATAGCCTTTTGTTACGTTGAGTCAGCAGCAGCCCTTTCCCCTTGAGCCGGTGTCTGGAGCACCGATCCACAGCCGGAGCAGAGGCAGGGCGTGCCGCTGCGAGAGCGCAGACTTGGCGCCGGCCCGGGCGAGCACGCCGCCTGCGCTCGCCGCTTGCCTGTCTGAGAGCAGGCCCGAGTGCTCCCGGCACCAGTGTCCTCTGCAGTGACTGGCGGAGGTGGGAGTGCTCCCCGAGGGAGGCCCAGGCCGGCTCAAATGAACTGGTAGTTGTCAAGGGTGTAGAACGGCGGCCGGCCCGTAGCCAGCACTAAGTTTTAGCAATGTTCTCAACTGTGATTATGCAGTCATCAGCAGTTCGACTGTCGCTAATAATGGAGTAACAATATCGGCACCTTTCTCTAATTGGAGAAGGTTGAAGTGTATTGCCACAGTAAGCCCTGCCGTCTCTCTGATGTGCATTCCTCGCATAGGTTACTGCTGCTTTCTCGGACTGCTCCAGCACGACACGCCTAGAACTGCCTCCGTCCCACGCAGCACCCCGAGTGCTTTCGGTGCGCTTGACTCAGCTCTTGGGGCTGCTCTGGGAAAGGAGGCGGTGTTTGTGGCCCATTGTGTAGAGGAGGGAGCGGGCTGGCCTGGGGTGGTGGGAAAGGTTCCCCCGTCACACAGCAGTGAGTGCTGATGCTCGGAGGGCGCCCAGGAGGCTGACTCCAGACCCCTGCCCAGTGCCTTATCCTGCCTTCTGCCTGGGACAGTGCAGACAGCGGTGGGTGGGAAATACCCTGCTTGTTTTTTTCTTGCCTGCTCAGTAATAGTGGGATACTCATAGAAGGACGCACCAACCGTTGGTGAGGAAAGATCGTGAGGAGCCCAAGTGGCGTGACTAGTGATAACCACTCTTGGAGTCCGAGCGGGAGTGTTTGTGGTCAGTGTTCTGTGCCTTTAAATATCGCCTCGCTCCTTCAAAGGGTGTGCAAGGGGAGATGACTTCATCCCTGCAAAGCATTCCGAGCAGGCCTGGCACACAGGAAGCGCTCAGCCAGTGTTAGCTGCGGTTACTGTTGCTGGGCTTGGCCCTTGATCATTGAAGGGACTCTTCCCAGGTCTCACCTCGTTCCCTGATGTTCAGAGGGTAAATGGCAGCCTCAGTCCCTTAGCTGGTTGGTGCTGGAACCACACCTTGCCTCCAGGCTAGCCTTCTCTGACGTGTAGCCAGATGTTCCCCAGCCTCCCCCAGTCGCTGGAGAAGTTTTACAAGCCCTGCTCAGTCTAGAAGCGTGGTTTTGGTTTTTCCTCTGAGATAAGCTCTACAGTGGATTTTCCTGGTACAGCGTGGGAACGTGGGAACGTCCACACAGTGATTCAGCCTCGATGGTGATCTGTTCTACAAAGACAGTTTGAAGCTCCCCCAGCACAGTGATGGTGCAGTTTCAAAATTTATAAGTTTTCTTCCCCATGCTCCTCCCCTTCGTGAGGTCTGGACTTTATTAATGTGTTAATGAATATAAAAACAGGTCGTTCAAACTTTGTTTACTCCCCTAGAGCCTATGCTGTGACTACTTGAGGGTAACTCGTTTTCCTGCATACATACTCAAGTGAAAATCACAGTTTCTCTACTTTGAAAAACAGTTTTCTTGGAAATAAAATGTCTAGACAGACTTTGAAACTGAAAAACTGCTGTTTTGCCTCAGGTATTTTTGCTTGAAAACTGATACACTTTCATGAATATTTGATTTTTAAAAACTTACACAAGATGAATGCCATTTTATTAGTCTTTTAGTCCTTGTGAAAATGATTTAATTTTAGTTTTTAGAGAAAGTAAAACTTTTTCCCCATAAGTGAAAATTAATTTTTATAATAACTTTTATCTCCACTTTTGTACTATTTGTTTAAATCTCTTATCTAATTCAATGGCAGAATCCTGAAAGTGTCTCCCTTCCCACTTTTTTTTGTGGTCACCTTCAGTCTGCTAAAGACCTTACACAGTCATTATTCCAAGAACAAATGTTTTGCAGGAATTTTCACAATTTTCTAAGGATGGTCTAGTGAGTTAAAATGGCCAGATGCCAAGGATAATAGTGATAAATGCTTTTGGAGTTTAATTAAGAGGCCATCTAATTTGTGAATTTAAATCAGAACTCTTAGGACTTTGAGATGTATAGTTGTGGACATATAATTTAGGATTATCCTGACTCTTTAGTTACAAAGCTATGATGCCAATAAAATAAATTTGTGAATAAGAAGTTAAAAGAGAACATTGTTTAACTTGTGACTGTTATGAAAAGAATCACTTTATTTGATGGATGATGTTGATATAAATAATAATAATAATATACTAAGGTCTTTCTCTGCTCTAGACCCTGGGCTAAGTCCTTATTATGCTGCCTCTTTTCAATCTCTTTTTTTATGGTAAAGGAAAAACAGTCTTGCTGAAATCAGCAGCTAGTAAATTGCAGAAGCAGGCTACAGATCTTAGGCTGCCTGGCTCCCAGCCCAGATTGTGAACCTCCCCTCTCTACGGTGTCCGGTGTCTGCACTAGCACGGTCTGCCCTGCAAGCGGGGGCTGCCCCACCCAGTCTTCTCGGAGGGCTAGCTCCCAGCGTGGCTCTGTGAGGAGGTGAGACGCGCATCAGCTCCCTTTCACAGACGAGGAGACTGGTGCTCAGGAAGAGGAAGAGAGAGTCCCAGGGATTCACAGTCGGCGTAGCTGCTGTCCTTCTGTACGTGCTAGATACAGGGCGCTTTATGTGCTGTTTTCATGCTACTTAGGGACTGTGAAATTGTTTGAAATTTCATTAGGAATCTTTATCATACTACTTCAACTTGCTATGTGTATGATGTGGTCCTGTGATGGCTCAGAATCCCTAAATGACTTTTTTCTTTCTTCAAAAAATTTTTTTAGCAGTACCACTGCAAAATACCAGTGTAAAATGTCATAAAACAGGTTATTCCAGCCAAGAATCTGAGGTGAGGACAGATTTAAGTTGTTCAGTCGCATTAAAATCAAATCAGTGTTGGGAATGCTGGCAGCTATTCAGAAAAGATGTCTCTGCAGCACATTAACAAACTGTCAGGGGCGTCCCTGGTGGCTCAGACAGTACAGAATCCACCTGTGGTGCCGGGGGCCTGTGTTGGGTCCCTCGGTTGGGAAGGTCCCCTGGAGGAGGAATGGCTACCTACTCCAGCGGTCTGGCCTGGAGAACCCCGTGGACTGTGTGTAGTCCACGCGGTCACAGAGTCAGACACGACCAAGCCACTCTCACTCTCACGGCTGACCAAGAGCCTCGGCATATCCGTATCTGTGGTCTCAGACAGTGAAAGGAAGAGTAAGTGTCTCTGTACAGTAAGTGTACATCGCTCAACTTTCCCAAAGACTTTATTGATCCATTTTATTTATGGTAGAAATTCCCTGGTTTAGGAAACATAAAAATTATTAAATAGTTATAATTTTAAATGTTCAAGGACTTAAAGCATTCAAGGCATTGTTTCTTGAATTGGGTGCAAGAAACTTTACTGCAAGAAACTGTATCCTGACTGATCGCTGTAGCTGACTTGTCATTTTCAGGGTTTTCCTTTTTGCCTGCACAAGAAGAATAACTTCTGTAATGTGAATTTAAATGATACATCAAGCTAATAAATGTGGCTGGCTTAGCAAATGATAAGCATAACTAATTCAGTTTAAGTGTCTCTTATATAAAAATCATGAACCAATACATTAAAGATTAAAAATGTTAATGCAATTAACAAAAATTAGTATTCAGTGAAGAAGCATATTTCAGTTTTAAGATGGATGATACATCATTCAGTGGGCAGATAAGGACCAAATTCAGGTATACTTTATTCAGTTGATGGATTTATTAAAAGTAAATTAAAATGAAATGCTTTTTTTGAAGAAACTTTGACAAACCAGTATGTAACATATGGACAAAAGATGGCATGTTCCTGAGGAACCATGGAGGAAACCGAGGCTTGAGTGACTTGACAGGGGCTCTCAGGACGTAGGCTGAGTGCTGGGGAAGCGGGTGTCCCCGGGGGCAGCCAGCCTGAGTGGGAGTGGGCGGGCCTGAGTCCGCTCAGAGACAGCAGTGCTCGCGGCCGGGGCCTGGGGCGTGGAGGCTGCGGTGGGCTCGGAATCCGCTCTCAGCGTCCGCGGGCGGCGTGCCCTCTGCTCCTTGACAGGTGGATGGCAAGCATCCCAGCGAGGCCGCCTTGATCCTCCACAGGAAGGGGTTTGACTGCCGCTTCTCCAGCAGAGACTCCGGGCTGCTCTGCTCCACCACCCAGGGAAAGGTGAGCCAAAAGCCTGTTTTTCTTCTTGGTTTCGTGTGCTTTGAAACCCTTACTTTGTGCAGACAGTCCTGACAAGGAGATGTTTCTCCACCTTTTCACGGACTCATTCACTGCACTTCGAGTTCCTTCGAGTTCTCCCTTGGTAAGGCAGCCCTGTCCCGGTGTTCCGTCTTCTCCTTGTCGACATCAAGGTGCCCCGGCAGACAGGGGCATGTTTGAAGGCAGTGCCCTCGTCGATTCGTAGGCCTTCCGTTTCCTACCTGCAGAGCGCCTTCTTCCCACCCCCTCTATTCCCACCTCTCTCAGATGGCTCAGGTATGATCCAGTTCAGTGGTCCTGCGGGGCCAAGTAACTGAAGTGGGGCTTCCCTGTGGCTCAGACAGGAAGGAATCCGCCTGCAGTGCAGGAGACCCGGCTTTGATCCCTGGGTGGGCAAGGTCCCCTGGAGGAGGGCATGGCAGCCCACTCCAGTATCCTGTCCCCTGCAGAGAGGAGCCTGGCGGGCCACAGTCTGTGGGTTGCTCGGAGTCGGACACGACCGAGCGGCTGACACACACACACGTGGGTGCAGGCTTGCAGTAGGGGCGGCGGGGACGTGAGGCCGGCTGGCGGGGTGGGCAGCGGGGCTTGGCCCCAGGCCGTTGTTCCTGGGCTGGGTCTTCCGCGTGAGCGGGGTGTGCATGAGTCCACACTGCAGCCCCACGGGCCCTCAGACTGACCGCGGACCACCGGCCGTGCCTCCTGGCTTCTCTTCAAGCTGACGACCTCGTCAGCCACTCTCGGAGGGAGGGAGCCTCCAGCGCCGTGCCTCTGGCTCTGACAGCTGGGGCTCCCAGAGATGCCGGGGCCGTCCCAGCACACCCGCGGGCCTCCCACACCAGGTCAGCTAGCTGACCCACTCCTCACGAGCTCGTAGACACGGTGTCGGGGGCCTCAAGGGAGTCCGTTCTGTCCTACAGTGAGGATGTGCATAGCACAGGCTCCATGAAGAAGGGAAATGGAATGCGGTGGAGAGGCCTGCGTCCGCTTGGGTCGTAAGCGGCCGTCTCTTCTGCTCCTGCTGCATGTCATTGGTGCCCAGAGGGGCCCGTGGCTCTGCTGTCGGCTCCACTGTCCTTGCGCTCTCCCTTCTCAGTGATGATCTGAGACACGCGGTTGTGAACGTTTGTACTCAGACACTAAGGCGCTGAGGCTTAAGGGGGTTATACGGTCCAGAGAGACAGACTAGAAGGTCCTGCCGAAAGCGAGCATAGTATTCCCCAAACAATCTTCCTACCCTGTAAATGACTCACTTGTATGAGGCCCTCCCTGGGGGCCTGGGGCCTGTCTCCCAGCCCTCTGGTTCAGGAGGGTGGCAGGAAGCACGACTTTGCGGCAAGCTCTGACGGAGAGGGTGTGGGTGCGTTTAAGGCTCTTGGTGTGCAGAGCCTTTCTGTCATTGAGAAGGCCCTGCGTATGGTGCGTTGTCAAGCAGCTGAAAAGGGATCCAGGAGACGGCTTCTCCTGTTACTGGGCTCCGGTCTCCCTGCCGAGTTAGTCTCTTTCTCCGAGTGTGTGGAGGTGGACTTAATCTCCCTCCCCTTCCCTTGCTTTTTCACTAGAAGAGAACTTCAGAGACAGTAGATGCACTGCGGAGCTTTCTTCAAAGTTATTCTAAACATGTAATTTTTTATCACTTGCTTTTTAGATATTGGTCCAGAAGCTTTTCAGCACGTTCACTGTTGTGAGTATCACACCTTCATCACTATCCCTGATGCACTCTCCTCCAGACGCCCGAAACGTCAGTGAGATCCACTTGAGTCCCATGGAAATCAGCACATTCCGAATCCACTTGAGGTGAACCTGGCCTTCAGACTTGGGTTGGGGAGCATCGGCTTTGATATACTTCTTGGTTTTGCGTGCAATAGAGAAGCCTGTTATTTTAGCTTCTGGCCACTGTAAGGACGTGAATTCTGTGATTCTTTTTCTTAAACCAGTACAGTAGGAGAGAAAAAAAAAGCCATGCTATAAACTAGTTGTTTGTTTTTAAGTTCCTTCCATGAACTACTGTCATCAGTATGAATCGATGCAGCGAATGAAGAGATGTCTAAAGACAGCCTCCTGACAGATTGTATCTCAGGTTAAGTGTTTGCTAACTACATCTGTGGGGGGCTGTGAAGAGAGTGTCCCGAGTACTCACGTTGCTGGCCCTTTGTTAGCTTTACAGAAAGACCCATTTTTACCAAAATAGAGTGAAGAGCTGGTGGGTGATGGCTGACGGCCAGGATGGCCGGAGCCATTCACACACGTGGGGAGAGCTTGGCGTGTCGCAGCACGTGGGAAAGGGAGTCCATCCGTCCTGGCGACCTGCGCCGTTGCTTCTCTCTACCACTTGACTCCTCCCTTCCTACCCTTGCAAGTATTTCCAGAAATACCAGATTTTGAGTCATTCAGTCGGAGACAGGAGGCATGTTTTCGTTACTTGACGATGCTGGGCAGGCGCAATCTGCCCCATCGTCGCTAAGACAGAAGCAGCGTTCTGCGGGCCCCGCGCCCCTTTAGGGACCACAGGTGTCTTTTTACACGGCTCATCTAAAGACAGATGTTCTGAGAAGGGGTTTTCTACTTTAAAATTACCATATCAGAATGAATGTGCCTTATTTTTCTACAAGTCTTGTTAAATCCTTTGGTGTCCATATTGCTGTTGGGGGAAGGTGGGCAGTGACTGGGGGAGGGGCGGGTACTTTCTATGACACATAAATTGTCTAACTTTTGCCTGACAATGCTGGCCACGTTCTGATCTGTTTCATTAAATTTGTGGTGATGTTACTCTGAACATTTTGACTATTTGAATGTACTGAGATGTCAGAAAACAAAACAAGGAAGAAAAATATTGTTAATTGAAATATGCTGCTGCCGAGGAGACTGCAACTTGGAGTGAGGGTTTTGTGACCAGCAGGACCCAGACACTGGTCCATTTCATGAGAGCTCACCATTTTGAAGAGGAAATGCTTTAAAATAGACCGTTTTGAAACCCACTATATGTAACTCATCATAATTTATCATATTAAAGGATATGTTTGTTCAGTGAATTTCAAACTTTTGTACGTGCTAACCTCAAAATGAAGTTCTGAACCTATGTGCCGTTACAGTACTTCTGACAAGATTTATTTGGGATCATTGTCAACTTGACATTAAAATAAAACCAACATTTAGAGTGTTCCATTTTAGCTTAGAGAGGATTCTTGACTATGTGCACTGCTGAAAATTCTGTTTGAACTAATAGGTTTAGTTTATCTGACTATAAACTTCCATTTTACCTCCTGCCATTCCAACATCTTCATATAGAAGTAAAACATCATTTTTTTTTATCGTGTAGCCTGGTTATCATCTGTATTTTCAGTCAAGATGCAGCTCCTTAGATTATTGTTCCATTAAGTTCACAAACTTCTTTCGCCTTTAATTATAAAGGAAATAATACTAGTGTTGATGAAGATATTACAAGAGAGTAATTTCTTGCAATAAACATGTACTGTAAGTTTCCTTCCTTGTTTTGGGGGGATGAACAACTAAAACAAAAAACAAGCTTTCTGTGAACATCTACAGACGTTGGGATTGCCGGACACGAATCCCAGGAATAAGATCAGTATTTTCATTGCACCTTAAGTGTGAAACCTTCCTATAGGCGTTCACTGTGTTCTGTGGTGCAGGTGGTTGTACTTAATCGTTCTGGAATCTCTGATCAGTTGAAATAAAAAAGCCCTGATGCAACCACAGTGGTTCTGCCTCGCGGCTGCTGGAGAGGGTCTGTGCTGTGCCGTCAGGGCCTCCCTCAACGTGTGTCGGCGCCAGCTGCTCACAGGTGGAGCGGAAATCCTCTGTCACCAGCGAGTCTCTGCATTTTATTTGTAGAACAAATCATCAGGGAAATGAAGAGAGGATGCTTTTGCTTTGGGTTGTGGTCAAGAACTGATTAAATAATCCAGTGTCCCTGGCACACGCCAACACTCGTACACGTCAGTTGTGACCTCAGTGGCATATTTGTTTGCTTAGGTTTTATTGCATTCATTATCGCAGATGTTCAGTTGACCAAGTAGTTCATTACTTTCTCTCTCTCTTTTTTTCTTTGAAAATTTAATTTGGGGTTATAACTGCAGTGTTTGAGAACTCAGCATCCTTGTTTTCTGCAAATACTGATTAAAACAAATGCTGTAAAACGTGTGGTAAGACATTGTAATTACCTTCCCATGTCTTTCTTGTATTTGTGCTGAAATGTTTTCACATTCCTTTGTCTAGAAGAAACTCTTTGCTTTCATTTTGATTATGTTGCTTTCCTTGAAAACAATAGGTTTTGATATTTTCTCTTGGAAGATTTTATATCTTTTTGGGAATATGTAATATAAGATATCTAATAAAAGATAAATCTTACCATGTGCGTGGTCCTGTGGAGTAGTTCTTACATCTCATTTTGTAAACAAGGCCGATTAAATGTTTCGGTGGTTAGAGGGGATGAGTAAGGGCTTCTCTTGTCTTCTGTCATGAACGAACTGCTCCTTCAGTCCATTTCTGTTGGGTTGGCCAAAAGGTTTATTCAGGTTTTTCCTTGGTTCCAGTAGTGCTTTATCTTTATTTAATTGTCTTTATCTTCAAAACAATTTTGTTAGGTTGTGTTGTGACTACTGTCATATCAGCATGTATTTAAAAAAAAAAATCCAAATTGGTGAATTTTTGTGTAGCAATTTTAGTAATGAAGATGGAAGAAAAAACATTTTTGGCATATTATGCTTTTATTCAAGAAAGGTAAAAACAACTGAAACACACACACACACACAAATTCTATATGCAGTGTATAAAGAAGGTGTTGTGACTGATCTAACTTTTCAAAAATGGTTTGCAAAGTTTCACGCCAGCTACTTCTTGCTGGGCAGTGTTCCAGTCACGTGCACCAGTTGAGGTTGATAGCCGTCAGATTGAGACACTGGGAACAATCGGCGCGCACCACAAGGAGAGAGCTGCGGCAGTGAATACCCGAAGCCGGCACTGGAATCATCGGGCCAGCTCGGTTATGGTGACCGCTCTGACGTCCGAGTTCTGCATAAATGAAGGGAAAAACCTTCTTGACCATATTTCCACATGCAATTCTCTAATGAAAGGTAATAAAAAGTTCTGTTCTTAAAATGAATCGTATCGGGTGATGAAAAATAGACGCTGCACAGTGACGTGGAGGGGGAGAGACTGTGAGGCGAGCAAAATGAGCCACCACCAGTCACACCAACGGCCAGTCTTCATTCAAAGAAGATGATGGTTTATATATGGTGGGGTTGGAAGGGAGTCCTCTTTATGAGCTCTTGCTGGAAAATGATTAATTCCAACAAATACTGCTCCCAGTGAGACCAACTGAAAGCAGCACTCAAGGAAAAGCGTCCAGAATCAGCAACAGAAAATGCATAATCTGCCCCAGGATTGCACGGGACCATGTGTTTCTCCCATGACCAGGCAAAAGCTGTTACAGCTTGGCTGGGAAGCTCTGATTCATCCAGGTGTTTCTCCAGACCTTTGGATTTCCATTTATTTTCAACTTTACAGAATTCTCTTAATGGAAAAAATTTCAGTTCCCTGGAAGACTATCAGTTCAGTTCAGTCGCTCAGTCATGTCTGACTCTTTGTGACCCCACGGACTGCAGCACGCCAGGCCTCCCTGTCCATCGCCAACTCCCAGAGTCCACCCAGACTCATGTCCATCGAGTCGGTGATGCCATCCAGCCATCTCATCCTCTGTCGTCCCCTTCTCCTCCCGCCTTCAATCTTTCCCAGCATCGGGGTCTTTTCAAATGAGTCAGCTGTTCGCATCAGGTGGCCAAAGGATCAGAGCTTAGCTTCAACATCAGTCCTTCCAGTGAAGGACTGAAAACAATGGGAGACTATAAACACACTTGAAACAGTTCTTTGCTCAAAAAGATAAGTTTTGGGAAGATCAGATTATGAAGTTGCCTGGAAAATGGCAGAACATAGTAGGAAAAAAAAAAAAGAGAATACATTGTCCAGTGAAGTTCTTGGCGAAATGAAAAATGTGTTTCCTGTTTGGATTTAAAACTGAAGGAACTTTTTGGCCAACCCAGCAGCAGGCCAGCAGGAGGCAGGGGTGGCAGTGAATTTCACTTCTGGGTTCGGGGTCAGCTCTGAGGTTGGGGTTCAGAAGCCTTCCCAGCAACACTGTGCCTGTGAGACCTTCTGATCCAGTAAGGAGGGGTAGGTCGTGGCCACATCCATGTATTCCAGGACAAGATGAGAGTAAGCCAAGATGTGAAACAGAAGATCCGTGTGTGAGGATGCGGAAGGTAAGGCGTGTTGGAAGGGGGGGTTCTGAAGACACCCTCCAGCCTGCTGGCCCAGGCCGGCACGCAGCCTAGTGGCTCTAGGGGGTTTCCGCCAAGCCAGGAATGGGGAAGGGAAAGAGATGCACATTCCAGAGGTACATATGTGTTAGCCAGGCACAGAATACGTGCTAACTAGGAAATTTATGCTTGTTTCGGGTGACTTGCAAAGTGAAGAGACTAACTGATCTGCAATGAATGTATACATTGATCTGTAAAATCCTAGAAAGTGAAAGTGAAGTTGCTCAGTCGGATCCGACTCTGGGACCCCTTGGACTGTAGCCTAACAGGCTCCCCCGTCCATGGGGTTTTCCAGGCAAGAGTACTGGAGTGGGTGGCCATTTCCTTCTGCAGGAGATCTTCCCAACCCAGGGACTGAACCCGAGTCTTCCGCGTTCCAGGCAGACCCTTTACCAGCTGAGCCGCCAGGGAAGTCCTGTGAAATCCTAGAGAAACACCAATAAAAATGCTAATCTCAATCACCATATGATGAAAAAATTTTGGCTCCATATTATTTGATTATCAACATGCCTAAATCATTTGAAAGTTAAAACTGTTAAAGGAAAATTTAGTTTAGATGGGGATATGCTCACCTTCCTCCTACAAAGCTGTGATATGTAACCGACTAAGGGTTGACTGTGACTGTCAGTGCTTGCAGGGGTGGCTGAAGAGTGGCTGTAATGGATGAGGTTCCTTCCATGTACATTGGCTTGAGCAAACACAAGTGATTTATTGTCCCCAGTGACAACGTCAAGGGTAGACAGAACTCCAAATACAGCTGTAACCAGTGTAGGGCGATGTCATCCAGGATGTGTTTTTTTCCCTCTTTTTTGCTCTCCTCTGAGTTGTTCTTATCGCACATGTGATGGCAAGGTGGCCCCCAGCAGACCAGACCTGCACCCAGCCAGGTTCGTGACCCCACTGGGAAGAGCACCTTCATCAGGATTTCAGCAAATGTCCTGGAATTGACGGTACTGGCCGTCACCTTGCTTATATCCTAATGATGATGACTAGGGGCAGAGTTAGGTTCAACTGAATCACGTGGACAAAAGACATGAGAAATGGCCCTCCCTTTACCCCCTACCCCATGGAAACAACCAGAGAAAAGGGAGTTGGACACTAGGATACTTTGGATGCTAAGTAAGCAAGATACAGTAAGAAATACATTGCTGAGAAGAAACAAATGTGCAAATTTTGAGGAAGCAGAAAGCACACTTAGCTTTAATTTCAGGAAAGGTTCCATACAAGAGATAGGCTTGAAATAGTTCCTTAAAGATACGTTTGACTGCAGCAGGTAGGAATAATATGCATGTTCTCCGTAAAAACCAAAATAAGGAAAGACGTAACGGCAAGCCTAAGGAACTAGAAATAGTTTCTTCTGTTTGGGGCAGCGCTGTCCAATAAAACTTTTCTGTGATAATGGCAGGGTTCTTTCTACGTTTGCCGTCCAGGATGGCGGCCACGTGTGGTCCGCCAACATTTAGATGTGCTGAGTGCAGCCAAGGAGCTGAATAGTTCATTCTAGTTGAATAGCAATGTGTCTACAGTGTGGACACTGGTCTGGAGCACGTGGTATGTGTAAGATGCTGGTAGGAAAAGCAACTAAAACTCCGTGTCGTTTGCAGTTTTTGTTGATTGGGCACCTCGGGCTGGAATCCTGCCACTCGGTGTGGTCCTCAAACCGGAAGCATGGGCATTACCTGGGGACTTGTCAGGGATGCAGAGTCTCAGGCCCCACCCCCGGACCTGCTGAATCACAAACCACGCTTTGGCAAGACCCCTCCCCAGAGGACCAACACCCAAGCTAAAGCACTGGCCTGGAACGTTTTTCAAGAAGGAAAGTCTCTCACCCCCGTTAGAAGGTCTGTTATCATCAAAAAGGCAAGAAATAAGTGTTGGCAAAGATGTGGAGAGAAGGGAAGCTTCACATGCTGTTGCTGTTGTTCTTTGGGCTTTGCCTTTGTCCCCTTGGCCAGCGTCTCTGCTTCCACACCTCCCTGGGGCAGGAGCCTTGTTATTCTGCTCTGGTTCATTGTCGCTTTCTCAAGAATCCCCCTGGACCAGCCAGCTTATGCAGGTCCTACCTCTACTTCTTCACTGAATATTTTATTACCCTACTTCTTTTCTTTTTAACAGAGCCAAGTGTGAAATGTCAGTTTGCCTTCCCCAGTGGAATGTAAGCACTACTGAGGGCAGGAACCCCAGCTGTTGGTTCAGCTTTGTATTTCCACACTTAGAACAGCAGTTGTTCAGAAAATGTGTTCAATAAATTGATGAAAATGTTTATCACCATTGAATGTTGAGAAACAAAAATGGCAGTTTTCAGAATAGAAGGCTGAGAAGTCCTTTACATCTTAATTGTATTGAACAATATTTGTTCATGGTATTTTCCTGCTCAAAAACCCTGAATAGGTTCCCATTACCAGAAATTTAAAGTATAAATATTTCAAGCTGCATTCCTAATTTCCATAAAGGATGTGACCTCCTTTTGAAAGATATTATACTTGCTTCACACCCAGCCACTGGCCCTCTGGCTTCTTTGCTAATCCTGACTTTATTCACATATCAGATGGTCATGAGCCTCAGGAGGCGGACTGTAATTGGTCTAAATCAGTCACGATTTCTTTCTATAGCCTTGATGACTGATTTAAGAACTAGCTTGTGATAGTTTTGGCCAGTGACCTGTCATGAGGAGTCGATTGGGGGCTTCTGGGGGAGGAGTCCTCCGTCTTCAAAAGGGGAGCGCACGCGTCCTCCTGCAGCCACGTTCAGGGACAAGCCCGAGGACCAAATAAGCATGAGCAGAGCCTGGGGGTCCCTGCTGCGGCTGAGCTGCCGAGTGAGCCAACTGCCACCTTCTCGTCACACGAAGTCAGGACACGCTCGTGTGTAAGCCCCTCGGAGCTCAGTCTCCAGGGCCGCCGCGGCACCACACCGCTGCTCAGAATGGGTGCGCGTGGGCTGCCCGACTTGGGCTGTCAGGGCAGATGCTTAGAACACAGCCTCTTCCTTTGTCCCTATTGCTCCCACCACCCTGCACGTTTGCTCAAAATATGCAGTAAAACTGTTCCTAATGATATTGTGTAGGCACTTTTTTCAGGTAGAAGATGAAAAGATAACAAATGCAAAATGACTCCAGGATGCGTGTCCCAGCAGAGGGCCTGAAGAGCGCAGAGCTCCTTTGGCACGGCACCCGGGGTGCCCGCCCAGGGCGCTCGGGCTGGCTTCTGCGCGTGAGGTGAGCCTGGGTGAGGTGAGCAGCCCGGTGACAGGCGGCCTCTGTGGAGTACCGCGGCCCCCTCTTCAGACCCTTGAAGTCTCCCTAATAGATCTATATCATCTAAGGACTGTAAGTGAATTTCTGGATCTCCAAACCAGGCGAAGAAAGGCAGGGGTGCCAGGGCTGCTTTAAAGTGCCTATGTTAAGGCTCCTACGTGAGCCTGGCATTCCTGGCCCCCGTACGCCCTGTGTAGCTTTCCAGATCTTTACCCATCAGGGTAGTCCTGGGGCTCACTTTCTGGTCCCAAATCTAAATGGCAATGCTGGCCAGCAAGACACGTCTCCAGGGTCTGGATGTGTGAAACTCTTTTACCAAATCAAATGGAACCTTCATTGGTTGGTTTTGAAAGCATGATCTGAAGTTGCAGGGAGGCCTTTGTTTTGATCCAAAGCTCCCCCCTGGAGCAGAAGATCAGAGCACTTGCCTTCCTTGGGATGGATGCCCTTGTCAAATGCAGGACTGAAATCATCTCGGGATGGCTGTGTGAAAGGGAGTCTTCGAAAAAAGCAATTCGACTCATATGTTTATTTTGTCTTCCTAAGTGGGTTTTTAAAGCGCAGTTAATATGACTAGTTTGAAGTTTAAATCTATTAGGGAAGTCCACAAACCCATCCTTACTGAATGCGTGGACCCCCTTTAATAGCGCCGGATGGCAGTTGGTTTTAGATGTTGCCTTGAGTTTCCATAAGCGTCCGTGGGAGCCGGCTGTTGAGCGGGATGCCTGCCCTGGGCTCCGGGGGAGTGGGCTTTTAATCGTCTCGCTCTCCTGTCTAGCGAGGGGGGAAATCCTGCCTGGAGTTACGGGGCTGTAGGGTCAGAGGCCGAGAGGGCCATTAGTGTGGCTGCTCAAACGTGAGGTCCTCGGAGCCCAGGGCAGGGGCTGTGGGCTTCCGCCTGCAGTGCCCAGGGGGGCGTGACCTGAGCCGGGAGGATGGGGGTGTATCCCCATCTAGACGTGGGAGGGGGCGGCCGACCCCAGCACCCACAAGCAGGAAGGCTCACATCTGCAGGAGTGTGGTGAGGGGAGGTCACTGGAAGTTTTTGTATAATTCAAAGGCTCCTCCTCATCTGAATTTAGACTTTGAACCTACAGAAGAAGAGGGAGGTGTGGTGGCACCCACCTGAACACTGCCTGCTGAGGGCACTGACGGTGAAAGGGAAGAGGTGTGCACGCTGTTTCGGGAATCACTGTGAAGAAAGGGCGGCGTGGTCCAAACTCATTGCCTCCCTGTGGCCTGTGATGTATGATGAGGCAGTGATGAGACGCAAGTCTCTGTGTGAGACCGCGGACCCCAGACCCCTGTCGTGATTCGATGGTGAAGCGGTAGCATCACGTCCAAGCTTGGGCAGAACAGTGGTCCAGGGGACCGCCGTCACCCACCGCTTTTGTGGGTCCACGTCAGTCTGCTTCCGAGCTGTCTCTGGGGTTAATTTGTCAGCTACAAACTCAGGAGTATTTGTCACCCAGCTAAGAATCAGAGAATTAATGAGACACATTACTAAAATACTTAGAGCTTTAAAAGGCCTAACATTTTAAAGTTCAGTACAACGCTGTCATAGGCGGTTTTCTTGGGCCTGTGTCACTGAAGTCTCGTGATGAGGATTTGTAAGTCAGTAGACCCATGTCAGGTGCAAGACTAGTCCATCTTACCCTGAACCCCACCCTTTTTGAGGTGAGAGAGGAGTGAGGTTTCAACAGTCATAGCCTCAGTTCTTTGAGCTTCAAAAAGTAGGATGAAAGTGGAGCCCTTTGGGGGACATTTCAGTTTAGAAGGGAACGCAGGGGCAAGAGGCCCCAGGCACAAATGCCTCGTCTTTAAAACCGTGCACCTGGCTTCATTAAAATCTCCAGAAATAAGCCACAAAGATGAAAGCTCTTCAGTACCTAAAAAGAGAACTACCTGTTTGAGCACCTGGTATCTCAGAGCCAGGAGGCTGTAGGGGCTCCAGACTTGCCAAAGTCCGAGGAGAAGGCAAAGCGTCGTCTCGGGCCTGTGGGGCCTGGTGGTGCCGTCTGTGTGGTTGAGACAGTCAGCTGACGATGCCTGTAAGGCTGCAGGGAACGTCAGAGGCAAGGGGAAATAAAGCAGCATGAAATGCTGACTCCTTTTTCTCTTCCTTTTTCAGAAGGCATGACCAAAAGTAAAATAAGATGATGATAAAAATAATTGCCAACACTTAATGAGTGTTACGTGCCTTTAGGAAAGCCTTACAGCCGTTGTTTAAAGGCTGCACTGTTATTATACCCATTTTACAGAAAAGGAAAGTGAAGGCTAATGAAATCGAGTTCCAGTCTTGGTCTCTGGAGGATCTGAGAACTATGATCCACAGGTGAAAGCTAACCTACTGCCTGTTGGTGCAAATAAAGTCTTAATGGAACACAGTGATACCGTTTGTCACATACTTTTTATGGCTACTGTTTGGCAGGGTTGAGTAGTTGTAACAGAGACCACATGGCCCACCAAGCTGAAAATATTCACTAGCGGTCCATCAGAGAGAAAAGGAGACCTGTTCTCTCTGGATGGAGAGTCCACTTGAGGCAGAGTCCCCACCAGTGACTGCTGAGAAGGTTCTAGTCATAAAAGAATGGGGATGTGGCGGAAGTGCGAGGCGCTCGAGCCCAGGGAGCCTGGAAGTCGAGATTCTGGTCTCAATTCTGCAAAAAGTGACATTAGGTCCTTGCAAAAGTCACTCTAATTCCTAGGAAATCTCTTTTTCCCTGATCTGCTCATTGAAGCCACACTGCCAAGCTTCCAAATTAAAAGGTTCCCCAAACACTTTATCTGGTTTACAAAAAGCTATTTTAACTGATCAAATAAAATGCATTTTTGACCAGTTCTCCATGGCAACACTCACAGCTCTCGCCAGATAACCTTTTGAAGAAGTCCCATTTCTGCATGTTAGGGGTGCGGCACCTTTGGGTAGAAAGATGTTTCAGAATGGGAATGTAAGATCTGTTTGACTTATTTTTGTTCTGTTTTTTGTGAATGTCAGGGTTTCCTTCCACTGAGACCACCCAAGCCTGAAGCTTTCTCTGGGAAGACTGAAGGGTGAATGTGAAGAGTAACATAAGCAAATCCCCAAAGGATTGTGTGAACACCATCGAGTTTCAAGCTGCAGATCAGCACCAACAGCTCCTACACGTTGTGGGTTTGGGATCAGAGCGGGGACCTGTAGAATGAGAGATTCTTCCATTGAGGAACGAAGATGAGAAATCACTTTAAATCTCAGGGAATCTTTGTCTTTGGCTATCTCTGGTTAAAAATCAGTCCTGGTGTAGCTTTACCCTGAAAGATTAAGGGAAAGGATTGCTTAGGAATAAACACAGGCTGCCTTGTGATAAGTGCCGGAGATCCTGTCTTATGCAAAGAGGATTTGGTGAGAAGGTTGGTGATGGGACTTGCATCTTGTTCCAATAATGCAGGGCTTCCCTAGTGGCTCAGCTGGTAAAGAATCCGCCGGCGATGTGGGAGACCTGGGTCAGGACAATCCCCTGGAGAAGAAATGGCAACCCACTCCAGTGTTCTTGCCTGGAGAATCCCCGTGGACAGAGGAGCCAGGTGGGCTACAGTCCGTGGGGTCACAGAGAGCCGGACATGACTGAGCAACTAAGCACACGCACACACACACACACACACGCACACACACTCTCTCTCTCCCTCCAGTAGTCTGGCCTGGAGAATTCCACGGACTGTATAGTCCTTGGGCTTGCAAAGAGTCAGACAGGACTGAGTGACTTTGGCTTCCCATAATGCATCATGGTCGTTTGACGTGAGGAATGTGTGAATCTGGTGATCATCCCCTCGTGACTCTTGTGTTTAAAGGGTAGAGATTTGGAGTGGGAGTGGGAAGGAGACAATGAAATGTGTATCTTTGAATTTGACCGGAGTCAAGTTTGAATCTGAGAGACGCTGTATGTGTAGATGAGAGAAAGATGTGGGAACTCGACACCCACTATTCAGGAATGAACCTCCATTCGGCTGATATCCGCTGTAGCCCGCTAGGCCTCAAAAGGCCAAAGCGCCGCAGCCACTGAGCTGATCTCTTCTGACGATACGGGCTTCTGTGGCGCGTTGGAGAGAGTGGGGTGGGAGGGTGGTTCCCAAAAGATTTGTCCATGCCCTAACCCCTGGAGCCTGCCAGCGTCACCTAAAGTGGGAAAAGGGTCTTTGAAGATGTGATTAAACAATCGAGATGAAGCGGATTGTCTGATGGCCTAAATCTAATGCCAATGTTCTTACAAGAGACGGAAGGGAAAACATGGCCAGCAGGAAGCGAAGTGAACGCAGAGGGAGAGACTCAGTGACACTGCCCCAGGCTCAGCAGTGCCGAGGCTCCCAGAGACCACGAGTCCCCAGGGGTCTGCTCCAGACCCTCCAGAAGCAGTGTGGCCCCGCCGACACCTGATTTCCGACTTCCGGCCTCTGGAACCGTGAGACGATACGTTTCTGGTGTTAAGCCACACAGCTGCGGTACTTTGCTACAGGAGCCCCAGGAAAGGAACAGGGTGTTCATGATACATTATCGATCTGTCCTAATCCAGCCAGACTGAAGAGGCCCACAGGGCTTCCCTGGTCTCCCCCGGCGTCCTGTTCGAGAAGGGAAGGCTGTGGGATTACGCTGGTTTGTGGCAGACATGGCGCTTTGCCAACAAGAGAGGAACACCAGACTCAACCGGAGCCCCTTCGGCATTTGGTCCATCTGTGGGATCCCTTGCCCACTGGTGGCGCGGGGTACGACTGGGATAAAAACAGGGAAGTGTGTGCAGTGACTTGCCACCATTGACCGCAGAGGGTCACAGATCTGTTTCCAATCCGTTTACATAAATCTTCTCAAGAGGAAAGGGTGGGGTACTTGTCAATAATAAACAGCATGACTGACTTTTACTTCCCAGAAACTTCTCATTTGTAAAGCACTTTTAATATGCGGGTTAATTTGCACTCTCTGGTCCCACAACGCCTCTGTGAAGCGGCTCAGATAGGTACAATTACGGATCTTTCAAAGCTGTGCATCTGAAAGCTGGAAAACTAATGAAGGCAGCCTGATCGAAAGATCATTTTTTCTCATCCAATGCCCTGCTCATTGGCTTACTTGCTAGGGATTGATTGGACTCAAAAGAGACTTGATAAGTTCACAACATATTTACCTGGCTGTGTCCCTGAATATTACTAGGAAAAAAAGTTTCAAAGAAGAAAAGTGGAGATTTGCCTTATCACATACCAAAACATATAGATGTAACATCTTATATAGAGTATGAAGGATTCCAGTCTACATTGGTGGCAAAGAGGTAGATCACTGAGTAAATAGCGTGGTCTTTATTTAGAGGAAAATAAAATTGTATGTATACCTCAAACACACACAAATAATTGTCAGATTAAAGAGTTAATTGTAAAAATTAAGACTATACATATAATACAGAGGTCTATTTTCATCATTTAGGATTGAAGAAGGCATGTCTGTGCATGGTGAGAACTTGAGAGTTGTAAAAACAATTAGACAAATCTGGTTATTAAAAGTGGTGTGGCCAAGGTGTCAGAAATAGTTAAAAGAAAAATACAATAATATATAGTTGTAAATATGTGCAATATATATATTATTAATTAATATACTCAATAGCTCTGGAGCAGTAACTCTGGGCCAGACACTGTAGTTGGTGCCAAAGTAAACACTGAATAAGGTAAGAATAGACCATGCCTTGTAAAACGTGTGACTGTGTAAGGAAGGAACCCACTGGGCAATTTAGAGTCTAATAAGCATTATAAAGGCCAAGTCTGCATGCCACAGGAAAATAGGGTACGGAGGAGTATTGACAGACAAGAGTTAATATTTACAGTGTGTAAATAACTCGTGGAAATCAATGAGAAAAACATTAACATAGAAAAATCAACAGATATATACTGGAAATTCACAAATGGAGAAATATGGTTCGCCAATAAAGAAAGAATGTCTATCCTCAGGCATAATCAAATATATGCAAATCAAAATTAGTTGTAGTGCTTTATCAGATTATCAAAGAATGAAATGAGTTGTGATGAAAGCTGCTAATGATAAGATGTGGATAAATGGGAACTCTCGCCTGCTTTGGCAGGAATGTAAATTGCAGAGACTCTGATGATGCATATTAACACTCACGATTTAAAAACCGGTCTCTCTGTTCAATGTAGTATGAACCAAATGTTTGCATCTCTCCAAAATTTACAGTTGAAACCCTAACCCTCAGTGTGACGATGCTGGGCCTTTGAGAGTTAATTAGTGGTAGATCGGTCTGGGCCTCCATGGTGAGATGAGTGCCCTTGGAACAGACAACAGACAGCTTGCATTTTCTCCCTCCATAGATACCCACGCGGAGAGACCATGTGAGGACGCACTGCCTTACAGGGTATTACTCAGCAAATGACAGAGGGACTCCTTGCATACAGACATAGGTGCGTGTCTTAAGATGTTTTGTTAGGTGAGAATTATAGCTCAGTATATATATAACATGATTCTTTTCTGTAAGTAATGCAGACATATATATGCACATACTTATAAAGTGCGCCGGTGTGCCGAGTACAGTGCTATGCACTTGGCATAATTTATCTCAAAAATAAATTCCGTTTACTCCATACAGCACACACATGTGTTTCAGTTCAGTTCAGCCGCTCAGTCTCCAACTCTTTGAGACCCCAAAGAGGTTTAGGTAGGATTATTATCCCTATTTTACAGATAAATAATTAAGGTCTAAGAGGTTAAACTGCCTAGTCATACAGCTAATAGGTGGTAAAGCTGGAGTGTAAATTTACACTCTGAATCACTACATGGTACACAAATGTTCAGAAGGGACAAATGCCAAGTCGTTTTAGATCAGAGACGGGAGTCAGAATGGGAATATTAGGGCCCTTAGCATCTTGATACTATTTATTTTACTGGCAATAAGTGTTTATTGTTAAAAATTCAAAGGTTTCTCCTATTTTGGAAGAAGAACAAGTGAGGTAATTCCATGATTTTTGCATTATCTATAAAATGGTGTTTACGGTCAATAAATCATTAATACTGTCACATCAACACAAAATACACTGAAAGCTGTCATATAGGATACTTTCTTAAATACTTTGTTATCAGAAAACCAATTCAGTTTTAAATGAAGGAAAGAAAGCTTTAACATCAATTTTTTCCTAGAAAACTTGCAAGAGAAGGAGAACTATAAAATGCCCGAGCTTGGGTTAACCATGGATTTCCTAAGCTTGCATTATTCAGATGGACACAATTTTCCTGCCTTGTCACTTGACAGGCATCGTTGCGGCTTAGAAACAGGTTTACATTGAAAGTAAATTCAATTGAATTAAAGATCTGGATTTAAACCCTAGCCCCTGCGTTTTTAACTAGGTAATTGCCAAATTGTTCACCCACTTCGAACTTACTTTATTCATGTTTCAAACAGGGATGTTAGTCCCTCCTTTTTGGGTTTACACACGCGAAATCTAATGTAGCCAGCACGGTGCCGACCACTTTGCTGGTGCTTGACAAGCACTGGCCTGTCTGCAGAGATGCCATTTAAGCTCTCGACTGGGGAGTTAAATCGGTCAGCTCAGATTTTTCTGTCCTCGGCTCCACCAGTCCAGGAGGAAGGCGGTACCCTCCCACTCAGTAACACAAGCCTGCGGCAGCGCCACCCGGACTGGTGCTCATCGCCACGGCGACAGCCACAGCCTCGGTGTCTCTGCCCATCTCCGCCCCTCAGAGCCAGACTCAGCCTCGCGGCTCTGCCTCAGACGCCCTTTTGAAAAGAACAGACAAACTGTCGCAAGGGTAAATTGGACCTCTCTCTTTTCCCCTCAAAGTAAGATACCACTGTGGTCCAATTTTAAAGCGATGTAACTAAATATTGTATTTCCATTCTGATAGCAACACAACATTCCCTTATTTGGTGGAGATATAAGAAGTAGGCAAGACTTCTGATGCTTAGCTCTCATGGATTTTTGCTCTTTAAAGCCCTAAACTAGGGGCATTCTGACTGAAGTGGCTCCAAGAGCAAAGACACAGATACAGGAAAACTATCAGGGAGCCTGAAGGGCTGCGGGGTAGCTGGCTTTGTTGGAAGAGGAGGTCGACACAGGTGAGGAGTAGAAGACATGGCTGTAGAACTAGATTGCGGTCAGGCTGTGACAGAACGGGCACGACTGGCCCCACTGGCCTCCCAGGAGGCGTCAGCTCTCGGCGCACCAAATTTCTCTGTAACAATCTCTATAGAGTCCTATGCTCCCTCTACCTCTGAGATTCTAGCATCTTCAAGCGATCCAAACGTGTTGAAACTCAACAGCATTTGGTCTCAAGCAGTTTACCATCTACGGCCCTGTGTGCAATGGTAATACTTCCATAAATTATTCTTTTAGCCCACAATTTCCAGCAAGCAGATATATCTAATTTTTTATTTTTAAAGGAATATTTTTGCAAACATTAAACTGACTATTTTTCATTCCCAGAAATCATGTTGCTATGTAGCTCTGTATTTAACAAATCAATGGACTTGACCGTGTCATGGGAGTTTGAAACAGAGAAGTCATTTCTTGACAGTGAGTGGAAACCCATATTTTAAAAAATTCACAGTGAGATCACAGTGTTGAAATCCAGGCTCTGCTGGGGGAGATGGCGCGGGGGAAGGTGGTTTGAATTTGCCAAAATTCCCTTTACAAATCAAATGCTAAGCCTACAGAATCTAGATGACTGTATTTTATCTTAAGCCCTAGTGTAGCGAGGACTGACATTTGCTCTGAGGGACATTTCCCCCTTAGAGAGACAGGGAAAGCCCTTCCTTTCTTGAGAGGAGGTTGCTAAGAGAAGAAAGCAGAAGAAACACTAGTCAGCAGATGTGAGTGTCCCAGCTGCCTGGCCCCTTGGGGTTCAATTGTCGGAACACACAGCACAGACACGTTCCAGAAGAGCGGCTTACCCCAGGGTACACTTCAGAGCATCCCACGCTTGGCACGACACTGCACCTAGCACGGCGCCGGGCTGGAGTTTAGGGATGGCTGAGGAAGGTGTCTAGGGGGCTGAGCCTTAGACGTCACCCCGTTTCCTCATATCCCGCCGTGCACTGCGTCGCTGGCAGGGATGGGGAATGCAGACCCAGCAGGGCAGAGGAAGCCGAGGAGGGGAGAGAAGAGGCCGCAGGCGTGGCGTCACTAGCGCTAACACTGCAGGGCGCCAGCACGGCGTGTGGAGGAGCCGGGGAGGCGCGCGTCAGTGAGGGGGCTCGGGGGCCCACCTGTGACCCGGACCCACCTGCGGCCGCTCTGCATTAGGAAGCCGATGTCCTGGATTATGTGGGAGGCACACGGGCCCCCAACACAGACCAGTCATCAAGTCACAAATGTCACTTCCTTCTGATTTAAGGGTTGACTGAGGAACGCTTCCACACGAGTTCAGTTCAGTTCCGTAGCTCAGTCATGTCCGACTCCTTGAGACCCCATGGCCTGCAGCACGCAGGCCTCCCTGTCCATCACCAACTCCCGGAGTTTGCTCACACCCATGTCCATTGAGTCGGTGATGCCATCCAGCCATCTCATCCTCTGTCGTCCCCTTCTCCTCCTGCCCTCGATCCTTCCCAGCATCAGGGTCTTTCCCAGTGAGTCAGCTCTCCACATCCGGTGGTCAAAGTACTGGAGCCTCAGCTTCAGCGTCTGTCCCTCCAGTGAGCACCCAGGACTGGGCTCCTTTCGATGGACCAGTTGGTTGTCCACAAGAGTAGACAGTTCTTATTTCATCTTCCTATAGAAGGGGAAGTTCGGCTTTCAGTCCGGCGATAATTTATCTTTCCATCGTTTTGCTGTAATGTTTCACTAAAATGTTTTTAAAGCTTTTAGTGAAGCATAGTTGGCTTACAATGCTGTGTTAGTTCTGCTGTACGGCAAAATGCATCAGAAATTCACGAACACACTTCTGCTCCTTTATAGACCCTTTTCCCATAGAGGCCATCAGAGGGCAGCGTCCCCGCGCTGCGTGGTGGGTCCGGATCGGCTGTACATTCTGTGCAGAGTGACGTATCTGTGCCAGCCCTGATCTTCCAGCTCATTCCTCCCCCTGCTTCCCCCCTGGTGACTGTTAGTTTGTTTTCCACTCCGTGCCTCCTTTTCTGTTTTGTAAATAAGTTCATTTGTACCATTTTTTTAATAGTCCACATATAGGTGATGCCATATCGTCATTGTCTTTGAGTTACTTCACTTAGTATGACGATCTCTAGGTTCATCCACGTTGCTGCAAGTGGCCGTATTTCATACTTTTTGGGGCTGAGTCATATCCCCCGCTTCCTCTGTTGATGGACATCTGGGCTGATGGACATTTGCTTCCGTGCTCTGTCTCTTGTGAACAGGGCTGTGGTGGTGATCGGGGAGCTAGCACCTTTTGAGACTCTGGTTTTCTCCAGATATGTGGCCAAAAGCGGGACTTCCGGATTATATGGTAGCTCTATTTTTAGTTTCTTAAGGAATCCCACACTGTTCTCCATAATGGTTGTACCAATTTATATTTATATTCCCACCAACAGTTTCTTTTAATAGACAGTTTCTGTATTCAGAGCCCCTTTAGTTCCATTCCTATATTTTCCTAAATGCATTGCAGATTTCTCTTTGTATCTCCAGCAGATTTTCAGTCTTTCCTAATTCTACCTCTCTTCCATGGAATGTTTTCTCATTTTTAGAGTTACTTTATGACTTGCTTTCACCTACCTGTTTAACTATGTACATTTCTATGTTCCCATTACAATGAATAAAATAAAATAGGACTTTTAAGGAACAATCATAGAGTAATTTAAAATTTATTTTGTTTTACAATTGGTACAGCAAACCCACTCCTAAGGCTGGTTCTCTTCTGTCCCCAGATAAAATTGGAGAAATGTACCATTAACCTTTCTGGTCATAGTTAGAAAATAAAAATATTTAATCTGTAGAGTAGCCTCAATTCAAACACCCGGATTTCTAGTCAAAACCCTGAACTGTATTCACACTCACAGTCTCTCCCTCCTCCAGCTCTGGCCTGTTGGCAGATGTGGGAAGGGGAAGGGGGCGTGATAAGCTTCATCACTGCGCCAGCTTCTGCACTCTACCCTCAGCTCCCTGACAAGAGGGAAGAGAGGCAAGCGGGTGGGGAGCCTTCCTTGGCTGGCCTCAATCGGTGGTAGGCATCCAAAGCTGGCTTTGCCACAGAACATGTCCTGGGTTTTCTGGAAGCCTCTGCTTTGCTGTCAGTCTCTCGCTGGCGTTTCCGCTGATGTGGATGCAAGTTTGTCCCGGTCACTGGCTCCCTCTCGCCGACCCTGGATATCTTGCGGTCCATTTCCATCTTTGAATTCGTCTTCCCCAGACACAGCCCATTTTTCCTTTAACCACCTGGTAGGAATCCTTTGCAACCATTCCCTACCCTTGTTTTGAGAAAGTCAAAACTGGATTTGGACCGTGTGTGTGACAAGCCTCGCAGAGGTAGTCTCGTGCATCATTTTGGACGCGGTTTCCACCTCCTGTCTGCGAGTTTCAGCCTCCTGTTGCGTTCACCTGGAGGCAGATTGTTCGGCAGGGTGGGGGCGGTGTGGATGTAACAGCGCTCCTGTGCTCTCTGCTTCCTGATCCCGCGACTTTCTCGCCTCCCCGCCCACCTTCCGAGGGCCTCCTCCTGTGGAGTCAATCCCGGAGCACCTATTTTATGCTGTTTTTCATCCTTTGATTCTGTCACTCTTCCCAGTTTATTATTTCTTTGGTGGATATTTCCTCACCTCCTAACCTAAAGATTTTTAGTGGTTGTTCCCACTTTCTATTCAGCTCAAGGGTCCTACAGAAAAGGTGAGGACGGTATTTCTTAGAGAGAAAAGCTTAGGAAGTTTCTTCGACACCTGGGCTCTTTGTCCACAGATTCTTATTTGCTTCAAGGTCTGCTTGTAAGAACAGGAGAGACGCTGTTGTGTGCTGGCTACAAAGGTGAGGCATCAAGCGTCGACAAAGAGCCTTGTCGTGCACTCTGCAGTATTTCAGCTTGCGTGTTCTTATTTTGTTCCGCTTCTTTACTTGTAGTAGAAGGGCAAATAGAAGCAAACTTTAAAAAATGACCTTGGTAAAACAACAAGTATGGTTTTTTTCAGATTACTATTTAAAAGAAAATAACAGAAATGAGTAAAGTGATGTTAAGGCATAGCTAGGAAGATGTTAGAATCAGCACACTGTATTTTATTGTGATCAGTGATTTATTTGGCCACATGACAAAGGCTATAAATGCTTTCCACTTTCCTCTGGATCCTAAAAAGAATGTTTCTTGTTCACATTAGACTAATATACTTTAGAAAATAATTTGAATTTAAGAAGCTAAATATTTAGAAAAATTTTGGTTAGATTGCCTATTAAAGAGGGTTTATATATTCACCATTAGTAATTGCCAATGAGGAAACTCTGAACAGCTGCCATCTAGAATTCTAAAATATCACTCGGTGTTAAATGTGCGACAGAAGCACCATAGCGCCACAAAATGAAGTGCAATTTCCTCTCCAGTCAGAGAAAAGAGCAAGCTCAAGACTAGTTATGCATTAAACAGTCCGTGTGGGGAGGCTAATTAGAGAGAGAAGACCTTGAAATAGAAGTCATCAGAAAACACTAGCAGATGGTCTGTCTGGAGACGTCACCTGCCCTTTGCCACGGACAAGCCCCGTGAATGGCGCAGGTCACCCTCACGCGCCTCCTGACCCCGAGGGAAAGAGCAATGCCAGCTCACAGGATTGTCTCTGGGGCCCCGGAGCCTCTGAGCGTCAGGTTTCCGAGTGAGTAGAGCAGGTGTGGGAAACTGAGTGCCAAAACCTAGACATGGGCACACAAGAGTTTGGGCTGTTCGCTTTTCCCCAGGACGTTATTAGGCCCAAGAGTGAGCAGAACATACAGTGTTAAGATAGTCATGTTTTTAACAGGAAACCTAATCTGTGAAAGAAGTATCTGAATTCTATCCCATTTAAATACACTTGGATTAGTGTAATTCTCACTCCAGCCAAATAACAATGCCCCTGGAAACTGGCCTAGTTTAAAACCACATGTTATTTTTGGTAATATTCTCATCAAGAATAAGAAAGAAGTAATTCTGTATAAGTTGTATTCACTTTGGTATCAGTGATGTGCACATTTCTGGAAAATTTAGACGATACATTTTCTTAACAAGTTCGTGTCATTATCAGTATCCAGATTGCTCAATATTATCTCATAAAAGGGCAAGCAAAATGCTTTGGGGAGAAGTATGTGTGAATTGTCCATTATGAGTGGTATCTACCTTATTTAGTGACCACGCTCATGAAATATCTCTGGGAAGACTGCTCTGGGCCTTCTTTGTAAGGAATGGACAAAATGCCCCTGGAGAAAAGACCACAATCATAAAGTCACAAATTAAGACTTTTCCTCTTAGAGCCTCTGTTTTCTGAAGAGTTGGCAGCCCAGCCCTGAAACCAGATAGACTGTAAGTTCAACACTTAAACTTTTGGTCTCAGAAACTTTCAGGCGATCTATTACAATCTAAGGCCATGCAGAGAAACTATTTCTATTGTGAAAAACATTAGTTCTGTTCTTCACATGCAAAATAACAGGACTGAGGAAGCTCACTGGTAATCACTGGTAGTTACCTAATGAGGTTCAGTGAGCGGTCAAAGCTGCCCACTCCTCTGACTCGGGACAGGAAGCAGTCAGAGACCAAGAGGCTGCTTTTAGGTCTCACTCATCAGTGGCCGCTCACCCCTCAGGTGTTCCTCTTCAAGTCTGCCTCACCTTTTAGAGGAGGTATCTTGGTCCTCTTAACCTGGGTCAGTTACTCCAAGTGTATGCTTCTTTAAAAAAAAAGTCTCCAAATCTCTGCAGCCTATCATCTCACGGATGTGGACCACCTCATTCATACTTAATTCCCACAAGAGATGGTAGTCAAAACATTTAACAAACCACTAAGACAGCGTCACAGATGATTCAAAGGGCACCCTCGAACCGACCTGGAGGTCCTGTGTGGCTTAGTTGGAGGGTTATGGAGACGTGTCACCAGGACCGTGGGGAACACCGCGGTGGTTATTTACCGACTTGCACCGAAAGGCCTTCATATTTTCTCAATTAATACAGCCGAACCAGTGAGTGTTGTCTGGTTGGAAGCCCTGCTCACGACACCAGGAGGAAGAGATTAGCATTTCTCCTTTATAGTCGAGGAAGCTGAGCTCAAGGAGGTTAAGCAGTGCTGCTGTGGTCCCTCAACTAGCAGGGGGCAGAGAGAAGGGGAACCTAGAGCTCACCCAGCTCGGGAGACGCCGAAGCACAGGCTCTTTGCCCTGGCAGACTCCAGGCGGCATCTCCGCGGCCAGGCCCAGGTCTACTCAGCTCCTCAGCATGCTTAGATGTAAGCCTCCCTTATTCTGTGTGGTTGGTCCTGCTGGAAAAGGCTGCCCGAAGACCCGGGAGCTGAAGCCCTGCCCCGCCATGAGCAGCTGCAGGAGCCTCGGCTACAGTCGGACTGTGTCAGACCCCGGAAGACTCAGTGCCTGTCTTTCTGAATAAGCGGTAGAAGCTCGAGGGCCCATTGTTTCTGGGGTTGCTTTGGGAACAGGAGGCTTAAGTGCACTTCTTGTAAGTGTATAATTTTCTCTCTTCCTCCTTCTTGCTGAAAATCAGTCAAGTATACAAAAGAAATGCATTTTCTTTTTTCTCTGAAAAATTTCTCAACACTTAAAAATGTTGCTGCTGTCTTTAAAGTTAACATGCATTCATTGTAGATGACTGAGAAAAAAATTTCCTTCAAAAATTACTTACATCCGCGATACCCGTTATTTTACTATATTTATTTACATACTTAGTTTTAGAATCATAGTTTTTAGCACTTTAAAGTTATTTTAAGATTACTAGTTTTTAAAAAGTTATCAACATTTTTGAAAGTTTTATGAGTTTTTTCCCTATTTTATTGCATTATATTTGAATTAATGTGATTATTCCTTTACAGATGGACACTTAGGGTATTTCCAGTTTTTCAGCATTCCACACTACGCTCCATCCAAATCCTAATAATGTGAACCTGACTCACCACAGGCTGTTTTTTTTTCTCAGAGGAAATCCTAAAAACTGAGATTACAGAGACTCCGTATGGGTGTCTGTTCGTACCTGAAACAGCTACCTCTCCCAGCCTTCTCGGATGCTTGGCGCAGGAGGAGACCCCTGGAGGCGCAGCCCGAGGCTCCGGGGCCCCTCCAGCTGCTCAGCTAATAGCCCGAGTTCTCCCTCTCGGCGGCTCGGGTGTCCGGGGTGCGCCAGGTCCTGTCGGCACAGCCGAGCCGCACGGGAAGACAGGCCCTTGGGCGGCTCCACGAAAAGCCGGGACACTAGATGAGTGACTGACCTCTCTGTCCTCCTGGGCCTTACGGCCGGCACCGCCCGCTGAGCAGCAGGGACGAGCCGCGGAGGGTACCTGCACACCGGTGCGGCTGCCTTGTCATTGGGGGCTCCAGGGACCCGCGGCGCCAGCCCTCCATCCTCTGAGATGCCCAGGGGCCAGGCCCTCTGCCCTCTGAGAACTGCCAGTGCTGGGCCCTCAGCCCTCTGAGACGCCCAGGGGCCGGGCCCTCTGCCCTCTGAGACCTGCCAGCGCTGGGCCCTCTGCCCTCTGAGACCCGCCAGCGCCGGGCCCTCAGCCCTCTGAGGTGCAAGGGGCGATCGGTCTCTCTGGCAGCTCTCAGAAGGCTGCGACTCTGGGCTGGGCTAAGTCCTTTGCCCCTTAGTGAGCGCCTGGAGCAGGGGTTCCTCTCGAGGTGGATCCTCTCCTCTCCAGGGGGATCGCAGGGTCCTGAGCCCCGAGGGGTAGAGGTACCAGGGCGTTCTTTCTGTTTTTTGGTCTTGGCGTGGCTGGGTCTGCACCTGCTCAGGATGTGGGAGCCGCTCATTGATTTTCTGACTTGGATCAGGGCCTCTCATTTCACCCTCTTGGGACATCAAGGACCCACAGCCAGTGCTTCTAACTTTCCCTTACAACTATCCAGAGTCCCAGATTTAGTTCCCATCAGGCAAAACAAGAGCAGAGCCCCAGATTTAGTTCCCACAACGCAAAACAACAGGAATTGGAATTTTAAGCTTTCTGCTCCCTCCCCATCCCAGCCCTGACGGTACACCGTACGTGCTCATACTAAATGACACCAGATGATTTTCATGGTCAAAGTGATGGAATTTCAGCAACAGAATGATTTCCAGTTAATGGCGTGAGGTAAGTAGTTGATAGACGTCCCTGCAGCCACAGGCACTAAGTCCAGCCCACTCACCCGCTTCAGCGACCCTGTCGCTTCTTCAAAGGGAACGTTTGGACTGCAGAGCCGGCCGGCTCACTGCTCCTTCAATAAGGGAGCCCACCCCCTCGGCTTGTTCTTTGAGCCTCATGTGCTCACAGCATTATGATTGCATGTAGAAGAAAAATCCTTAAGGCAGCTTAAGCCAGAAATGAAACGCAGGCTATGAAACTCGTAAATCATGTCACTAAGAAGTCCAAGCAAAGCTGAGTGAGCGCGTCCAACCAGGTCGCCAGCCCTCGGCTCCTCTCTCTCTGTCCTCATCTCTCAGCTTTGTTCTTCCGTGTTGACATCATTCCTAGGTAAGTCCTTCCTAGGTAAGTCCCTCCCACACAGCCGTTCCTCCTTGTGTTTTCCTGGGTCTTAAGCCTGCTGGTCTTTGGATCAGAACCGACATCACTGGTTCTTCGGGTTCTTCAATTCTCCAGATCACCCGGTAGACCTGAGACCTGTCGGTCTTCATAGTACCATGAGCCTTGACTCTCCTTGTGCCTCCCTGCGGGCGTGTGCAGGTCGATAGACTCTACCGGGTCTGTTGCTTTGCAGAGTGCTGACTAGCCGAGCAGGATAAACAGCAGAAACTCTTCCTGTCTTCTCTCCAAGCCTGTCTGTCTCAGGCGGTCTGTTCCCGAGCCCTTTCATATCCTCTCCTTGACGGCCTCCCTGAGTTTATTCTTGGAGAACCAGGCCTCGCCCACTTTAGAGTTTCACAGGACACTGGGACTGTTTTACAGTTTGCTTGTTCTGTTTCCACATAGACTGCCTCAGTTTCCCTGCCTTTACAGGAGGAAAAGCACTTCCTTTCTCGGATCCCTGCTGTGTATAAAATACTGTGTCACGTGTTTTATGGAAAATGGATAGGAAATATGTGTTCCTTTCTCACAAACAGGGGGACAGTTGGATTATCATGGTCTTCTCCTCTGCCCTCCTTTCCTGGTTCTCTTTCTCATCTCTTTAGACAGTCCACAGTGTTTCTATAAACCGCGTTTTGTCCCCACACCGCTGTTAGAGTGGTGATTAGGTTCTGTGACCAGTTGCAGTAAACCAGGGTGATGACTAGAAGGAACAGGGAAACTGGCTTGAGCAGCAAATTGGAGGCAAGCTGTGCAGCAGTTGGCCCTTTGAGCAGGGAGGGAGCCTGCCAAGTTGGGTCAAGGCCAGAGGCGGCGCTGCTGTGCCCGGCTGGGGAGTGAGGTCAGTTATGATGAGGCAGGGAGAGCCGCCGCTCAGGGATCTGCCTCGCCTCACAGAGGCCAGCCTGCATCCTGTCTGTGGTCACAAGGCCCAGGGTGCAGACCCAGGGCCACCTCTGACCTGATGTGAGATCCTGGGGGAGGCTGCTTTGCAGCTCTGGGTTTGTTCCCTCCTCCTCGGCTGGAAGATGATGCACCTTCAGAGGCTGACTTCGCTGTTGTACTGGACCTTTGCGGTCCCTCAGAGCCCCGTGGGTTGGTTGTTTTTTTGTTTGGCTTGTTTGCTTTTAATACTTATTTACTTGGCTGCACTGGGTCTTAGCTGTGACCATGAAATCTGTCTTCGCTGTGGCGTGTGCCATCAGGGAGAGAACCTGGGCGCCCTGTGTTGGGAGCTTAGAGTCTCAGCCCCCGGACCAGCAGGGAAGTCCTGGAGCCCGCATTTAAATGGTCCTACACTTCGGTCGGTGCTCTGCTGTCACTGGCTTGGAAAATTATTGATGATATTTGAATAAAGAGCCCGGCATTTTCATGTCTCATGAGCCCTGCAAATTATTCAGCTGGTCCTGTGGGCCAGGTCAGTGGCTCCCCAAGATCCCTAGGGCTGTTCTGTGGAGTAAGGGACCCGAAGCCTATCGGTATGGGAACAGTGGGCTCACTGTTAACAGTATGGAAACTGCTATGTTAAAAAAAATCTCCACGTCTTTAGTGTGCCGATGTGCAGTGTGGCCGTCCAGGAAAGGATGTAGGAGTCACTTCCAAACTTACTCGGCCAGTAAACCTCTTTCTTTGTACAAGAAGCATGTAGTGTAACAAGTGTCACGTCGACTGCGTGTTGGGGAGTGTGGCCTCGGTGCTTGCTCGGGGTCTGTGAACTCTGCAGCCTCGACCTGTTTATTACAGTGAGTGTATGTGGAGAGTGGAGTTGGGGGTGGGAAGTGAGGACGGTTCTATTCGTTGACCCAGGGCTCTGCTTCAAGGAAGACTTAGGCTCTTCAAGGAAGCCCACACGGACCCTCCGTTTTCCTCCTCTGAATCTTTGCTTGTGTTGTTTGGTCTTCGTATATGCCCTGTGCTACTTCAATCAAGTAATTATTGTCATTTCTTTTCCTAAAATTTATTTCAAATTTATCTACCCATCTCCCAGCTTCACCCTGGTATAAAGCACGCCGCCCCAAAGGGACCACCGCTGCGGTCTGCTTATCCCCTGAGCTCCAGCCCATTCTCCACGTGGTGGCTCCGTCCTGACCTTCTCTTCAAAGTGTAAACTGGCTTCACGGCTCAGCTTAACGCCCTCCAAAAGTCTTTCTGCAGTTGGCAGAAAATCCAGACCTTCTCATGACCAACGCCTCGAAGGCCCACCTGCTTCTCCAGCTCCTTCTCAAGGTGCCTGGTCCTCGAGTCTTTCTTGATAACCCTCACTTTTTTTCTTTTTACCAACTTCTCACTTAGGCTCACAGGATTTTGTTCAATCCAGTCCCCGCTTTTCAAATGGCTGGTTCTTCCCCATGCCTCAGATCTCCCCTGAAGCTCACGAAGACTTCCGCTGCCCGCTTTGCCAAAGCAGGACCCTGCCCTGCCCCCAGCACCACCCACCCTGGCTGGCGCAGTCAGCGCCTTCTGCTCCTTCAAGCCTCACATCCATAGCAAGCTGTAACTGATGCGTCTCCTTGTGCACTGTCTACGTACTCCCTGGAACGCAGGTAGCTGGAGGCCCGGGACTGTGCGCCTCTTGAGTCTCCAGTTCTTGGCACATGCTTAGCACATGAGATGTGTCCAGTAAATATTTTTTGACTGAGTGCTTCCTAAAGGTCCACATCAAATGCTAGGTCCTTGTCCACGATGTCTTCTTTCCCCAAGCAGAAGGCCCGCCTCCTTTGTCTGCGCGCCTGTGGCTCTTTATCTGTACTCCCCCACACTGCTCGTCTTTGTCTCTCAGAGCTATTTATGGGATGACTGCCTCCTCCCGGTTCCTCAGGCCCCTGTGCAGTGTCTTAGTGATCTTTTTATACTCCTGTTGTGTCTGGCACAGAATAGGTGCTCCATGAATTCTGATTAAATTGATTTGAATAATTGAAAGAACCTTCAAGAGAAAAGGCAACTAAAAAAAAAAATGTTAGAGAGGTTTATTTAAAAATAAAACCACAGTAAGCACTGGACTCCTTGCCAAAAGCAGTCATGTTTCCTGGCCATTCTAGAGGTCTTGGAGAACATCCTAAAAACCAATCCCCACTGATCCAAATCGGCTCCATTAAACACTCCCCGGGCCTGTGAGATGGATGGATTGGGAGCTGAGTCTTGACAGTTGAGGAGAAGAGAGTTCCCACCTCCAGGTGCTCCTGACCCTAATTAATGGCCTTGCCACGGAAGCTTTCAAGGAGGAAACTCCACTGTGGTCATGAGCACTGACCAGCGCTTCTTTTTCTGGATCTTTCAAAGTTTCTTCTGATTGAAGAGGAAGCCTGGATATACATGCATGGGTGGGACTGCAGGGAAGACTTAGGGAGAAAGAAAGGTTTCTGTCCCGGCCAGGACACTTAACATGAGTGACCGTTACCACTCTGAGCTCATTTCATTGTATCTGTAAAGCAGTACGTATCGCACAGTATTGCTGTAAGTGTTAATTAGGGTAATGCATGTCTTAAGTTTATATACTTTTGGTAGGAGGTAAGGAGAAGGCAATGGCAACCCACTCCAGTACTCTTGCCTGGAGAATCCCAGGGATGGAGGAGCCTGGTGGGCTGCCGTCTGTGGGGTTGCACAGAGTCGGACACGACTGAGACTTAGCAGCAGCAGCAGCAGGTGGTAAATGCAGGTTAAGCTCCTTCCTCTCATCCCTCCCATTCCAGTTGAGCTCCACCTGGGACCGCTAGCATAGGCCAGTTCTTGGGGCACAACAAGGATCTCTAGGAAGGAGAGGAGGGTGGGAGATAAACGTGCCTGTGTGCGTGTCCATGTGGCTCATGAGTGTACATGCGTCATATGGAGGGACGTGCATTTGCTGTGCCTTTGGATGTAGTGGGCGAACAAAGAAAGGTGTGTAATTAGATCTGTCACTTCTGCCCCAGAGGAGAATGTTGCTGGATCTTGATCTCAGTGTGGAGACCGATGGCTTTCGGGGCTAGTGGCGGTTTGGGGGAAGAGATAACGGGCCAAACAAGAGCGACGTTTTTGTGCACAAGCCAGGAGGTGTGAGAATGGATTTGATCTGCGGCAGACTGACAGACAGCGCAAAAAGTTTAGAGTTTTGTGTGTAAGTTGTGTCCAGTAACCAGAGTGGGGGATTTCTGTTGGTAGACGCGGAAGCCTCTCCAGGTCAGTCTCAGTTCATATGAGCAAGGGACGTGGCTTCTAGGGCTTCCTTAACAAAATGCTAGACGAGGTGGTGGCAATAACAGAGCTTTATTTGCTCTTGGCTCTGGAGGCTGTTGAAGACGGGTTCCTCCCGGGGGCTGTGAGTGGAGGGTCTGTTCCCGGCTGTCCTCTCCCTGTGTCTTCACTCCACACTCCCTCTCTGTGGACCTGTCTCCAGGGCACCCGTCATGTTGGTGTAGTGCCCAGGCTGTGTCCTCCTTTTAACTTGATTTCCCCTGTAAATATCCAGTCTCCAAACACGGTCACCTTCTGAGGTACTGGGAGTTAGGACTTCAACATTTGAATTTGAGGTGGGGCTGGGGGGAATAATTCAACTGAATTTCATGACAGTTCTGAAACTTGAAAGTGTCTGCCAAATGCTACGCTCCTACCTCAGCAAAAGAGGGGCCGAATTATATTAAGATGGTGACATCTGCATCTCTGATGGTCAGTTCTGGACCTAGGTTTGGGAAACAGGTTCCTTGGATACAGACTGTTTCTAGTAGGAGCTCACTGAAGGTCCAGGATGTACTGGAAACGGTAAGATTCGTTGCTCCGTGTGACTGCGACATGACAGTTCGCCTGTGGACTAGGTGGAGCCAGTGAACGGGGGCCCTCAAGTCATACATGTGCTGGGGAATTGGCCCCGGGGCCACCTGACTTCAGTTTTCAGGGACAGCAGCTCCTGGGCCATAATCTGCGCACCTTTTGTATCCTACCCAGTACCCATGTTCTTTCATTATAAAGGGGCAGGAGACCTAAAAAGAAAGCTGGAACTGAAGCACAGACGGACAACCCTAAGGCCTCAGGAGCATGTATGCGTGTGCAGGAATGCTGGCTGACGGGGAGGCGTGTCTGTCGCGGTGACACAGCCATCGTGTAAAACAGCTTATCGCCGAGGTTTTGTTTAACTGACCTGTTTTAAGCTGAGTTCTGTAAGCATGATGTCTTTCTGCATTTCGTTTCTAATTGTAAGCTGTTGAAAATAATACATACATTGGTTTCGCTGTTGATGAAAGCTTGTTTTTAAAAGACAATTGTGAAGAAGGCATAGGGCGAAATGGCCACCTGCCCATTCAACAGTATCAAAGCAAACACCGCAAAATGCTAGAAATCGTGTGCAACGCGTTCCAGGATGTTAGTGTCTCAAAGAACCCCCACCCCCAGCGGTGTGTCTCCTTGCTCCTCGTGGCTGGGTTCCCAGGTGTCAGTGTCTCAGAGAAGCCCCAGCGGTGCGTTTCCTCGTCCTCGAGCCCACCGACAGCTGCCTTAGTGACACGGTAGCCTCAGGGCCATTGGTGAAACGGGGGGGTTTCATCGGGATGGAGCCACACTCAGTCCTTGGGCGGGGACACAAGCTGATAGCTGGAGGCACTTTCTCGCTGGCTCGGTGTGGACACCACAGAATGTCAGAATGTCTTCAGTGAAGGGTTCAGTCCTCTCTCAGCACCGAGCAACTCACTTCACGTAAAGACAGGACCGAGCACTTTAAAATCTTCCCTGAGCTTAACGAATGGATTTGAACAGGCTTATAAAAATGGCTGCAAATATTTTTCTTTGCCTGTTTCAGAGCATGCTAATCAGAAAGGCTCTTTGAAAACAATATTTTTATCTCTACCTCAAATTCATCCATACCCATTAGCTGCTCAATTAGGCGAAACAGACTTTTAGTTGCATGCCAGGGGCTTAATTTAATTTGCCTGGGTAAGCAGTTGGCCACAACTGTGAAACCCTGTGTTTTTTTTAGAAATTAAAGCATAGCAGTGAAGCAAAAGCTCTTGAAATGCCGTGTGGAAACCGAATTCCACTGGAGTTTCGACTGGGTGGAAATTCAAAGCGATTCAGTCAGCGGTATGCAGGTATGTTAGTCACGTCTTCCTGATCTTGTTCGCTTTCCAGTTTCTGCTTGTTTTGTTTTTGGTTTTTTTCCCACTCTAGTCCTGTAGATTCTAAAGCAGAACAACTCAAGTGACATCTGTTCGGGAGACAAAAGAAGCTTCTTGTTTGGCTGTGGCAGGATGGGTGTTTAGTTCAGGCAAGAGCAAAATAAAAGTTGTCTTTATAGATCCGTAGCCTGATGGGATTTTCTCAGATTCAAAATGTAAATTCTATGGAATCCCTTTTCAGTCATCATCTAATGTACCAAAGCATTTCCAGATAGTGAAACACATTTAGTCTTAATGCTAAAAGAAAAAAAAAATAATAACCGTGCAAGAAACTGTTCCTTTGTTTCCAAACATTTAAAGCATCCAAACTGCCCAATCTTATAAAAAGGAAAGTTAGAAGGCTGATTCTTTCTGGCATTAAAATAAGTGTATTTAGATGTGAAGTACCTTCTGGGAAAACAGGGGAATCTATAGCGAAGTCTGCTTGCGTTGTACGTCGCCAACCACACGCCGTTGGGGAAGCCGGAGGGCCAAGTGTGAGGCTGTGGGGCCCACGTGGGCTCCTCCTGGGGCCCGGCTCCGATACTGGGTTTGGCTCTGATGCTGATAATCGAGCTTGACTTCAGACAGGTCACCTGACCATGCTGTCTCAGTTTCCCGGCCTGTGAGAAGTTGAAATATGCATATAAATATATATATATATCCCCCAGGATTGTCATTTTCAAAGGAAAGATAAAAGTGATTAATTGGAGCAGGAGTCCAAATAAGAGCTGGAAGGTGAAGAAGAAAGAGAAGCGAGTTCAGAGAGTGGGTGGCCGGCGAGAGCGGAGGGAGCAGACGGAAGGGCCTGGGGGGTCTGAGCTGCGGGTGAGGCGGCGTGGGGGCGGGCACGCAGCGAGGAGACCCCTGCATCCTGCCTCCCGTGGGGGATCTGAGCTCGGGGTGTTGTGGGGGCGGGCACGCAGAGAGGGGACCCCTGCACCCTGCCCCCCGCGGGGGATCTGAGCTGGGGATGAGGCCGCGTGGGGGCGGGCACGCAGCGAGGAGACCCCTGCATCCTGCCCCCGCGGGGGATCTGAGCTCAGGGGCGGTGTGGGGGCGGGCACGCAGAGAGGGGACCCCTGCATCCTGCCCCCCGCGGGGGA
>ML660765.1:1271945-1323999 GCA_007570785.1 Antilocapra americana | reverse complement strand
GCGGGCACGCAGAGAGGGGACCCCTGCATCCTGCCCCCCGCGGGGGATCTGAGCTCAGGGGCGGCGTGGGGGCGGGCACGCAGAGAGCGGACCCTGCACCCTGCCCCCCCACCCCCTTTGCAGGCGCGCAGCTGCTGCTGACGGCGGACATGGTTCAGAAGCTTGTGGGGCCAGGAGGGGTCGAGGTCACCCCTGCGCTGATGCCCTCCGTCCCCACTGAGCCTGCTGGACCGGCCGGTTCCGCGCAGGGCCGAGTGACCAGGGGGAACTGAAGAGACGGAGTAGAAGCCGCAGACCGCTCAGCGTGATGGGGGTACCCGACAGGGAGGGTTGGGGGGGGAGGTCCCGCCCAGGAGGGAGCCCTCCCCGGGAGTCTCGTTGAGGATTTACTCGCTTCATTGCCGTCGAGGGACAGAGGCTGCTCCCAGGTGAGCTGCCAAACTGAGTAAACGTGAGTGATGCTGAGACATGAACCAAAGGTGGATTTCAGGCAACTTTCTGGAAAACAGTCTGGTGATCAGATCCACTGGACTGTGATAGCCTTTCAGTGTGAAGGGGAGAGGGCGGTCACTGAAGGTATGTAAAGCAAGAGTAGCTAAAGTGTCTGCTAGAATCTCATCTGCGAGGGAAACTTCCAGACCTGCGAGAGCTGAGTGAGCTGCTGAGAGCTCTCACACCTCTCACTCCCGATGCTGAAAAGCTGTGGTCAAATCCCTGAACATTCTCACGAGCGCATCTACGACTGGGGCCAGAGCACTCGACAGTCATTCTGTGATTGCTAGGATTCAGTGCCAGGGGCGGAATTTCTAGCAGATGTGGCGAAACAGCGAAGTCTGCCTTTCAGATTCACATCCTCTTTACCTCTCACTCTGCTCTTAGCTTGGGAGAATCTGAGCATCTTTTTTTAAAGGACAATTAGGTGCTGGTAGGGACGTAAAAAAAGGAAAAGGGAATTAATCTGTTTAAAAGAGAAAGCTTCCCACCTCCTAATTTATACTAAGGAGAGAAGACTCGGAAGCACCCAGGTTTCGGTGCTACAGGTGGTCTGACCATTCCCGGACTGTGCCCAGCCCACAGAAACTGCGTCCTGTTAATTACGTTTGAGCTTTGGCCCCAGCAAATGTGTGACTGCAGACCACCTTCCCGCTGCTGTCTGGTGTGTTCCCGGTCCATTCCGTCTGTTTGATAAGCCTGCCATTTGAGAAGAAAGTCCTCTGGAGGACCTGGCAGAAGAGAAGGGGGAGGAGGGCTCCCTTGGTAAGCCCTGACAGCCACCTGTCGGCTCTGAGCCTCTGTGCCAGGCTGGTTGGCGAACAGACGGCTGCGGATCAAAGCTAAGAAACACGCGTCTCAAGTTCATTACAAGAGGACCTTACGTGATTTCCACAATATGCTAAACCAGTGGCTTTGACTCACCCTCCCGAGAGTGTCATTTGCACTCTCACTGACGCGCATGCTGTGGAAAAGCAAAAGGAGCCAGGGCTGGGGCCTCAGAGGTCCAGAGGACGAGCCCTGCTCTGAAACTGAGGGGCACGGCTCAATTTCAGACTAGGGGCTTCGCTATGTCCTCCCAGTTTCCTGGTGAGAGGACATAAATAATGCCTACCTTTCATATGTATCTCACAGAGTTGCTTTTATTAAAGGAGGAAAAAAATGGAAGCAATTAGTATATTTATTTGGGGAAAAAAAGCACTTAGCTTAGAAAAATTTGTCCTATCGAAGCTAACTCCTCTATTCATTTAGAAACTAGAGTTGATCCTCTTTTAATTAAACTCCAGCAGTTCTTCATTTTCCATTCTGTGTTGTCTTAGTTCAGATTGTTACAAGAAAAATACCATGGGCTGGGTGACTTTTTAAAAAATTCTTTTTTTTTAATTGAAGGATAATCAATGCAGTGCCCTGTGGTTTCCCCAGGGCCCCCCCCCCCCCCAAATTCCTCCCCCTTCCCGTCGTTCCCACCCCGCTGGGTTGTTAGGAGCCGGGTTGAATCCCTGATAGTCTGGGTGACTTCAGCAACAGGGATTTGCTTCTCACAGTGTGAGGGCTGACCGAGGTGTGGCAGAGCCATTTCTTGGAGGGAGCCCTTCTCCCAATTTGCAGATGGACGCCTTCTTGCTGTATCCCACATGGTGGAGAGACACCATTTCTCTGCGTCTCTTATTCCGATCAGTTCAGTTCAGTGGCTCAGTCGTGTCTGACTCTGTGTGACCCCATGGACTGCAGCACGCCAGGCCTCCCTGTCCATCACCAACTCCCAGAGTTTACTCCTAGTGTCTCTTATTATGAGGGCCCTAATCCTCTTCATGAGTGTTCTGCCTTTAAAATTAATCACATCTCAGGGCCCACCTCCAACTGTCATCTCACTGGGAATTAGGGCTTCAACTTATGACGCTGGGGAGACAGAAACATTCAGCTCATATCGTTTATAATCCATTTTCTTTCCTCTACTGGATAGTATAAAAATACTGTTAATAATTCCGATCTTAAAGCAAGCTGCAAGGAAAATAACTTGACCCCAAGTCTCACGTCTTCCCTCAGCTCCAGCCTGCTTTCACTGCTCATCTTGACGGAGGAAGCTCTAACACAGGTGGGTGTGCTCGGCTTCTGCTTGCTCGTCTTCAGCTCCCTTTCCAGTTCCTTCTCCTGTGTTTTGCTCTCACCACCCCTGGCTCGGTCCCCAGTCCCAGCCCAAATGCCAACTCCAGTGACCACCTTGCCCTTCTCATCTTTTGTCAACGCTCAGTGTCATTTGACACAAATTTTTACTCCTGATTTTTGAAACACACTTCACTTCTAGACAGTTACAATTTTCTGATATTCATGCTGCATCCTCAACTACTTCCCAGCCTTCCCTGCTGGTTTCGTCTCCTTTCTGACCATATTTGTGGTACGCTGGAGCTCCTGGCTCAGGTCTCTGCCTTCTCTCTATCCTCAGATGATTCCATCTAGTTTCATGCCTTTAGATGTCGTGGGTGTCCTATGTCTCCACCCTCATCCCCTCCTCTGAACTGCAAAATCACAGCCTTGTTGAAATCTCCAGTGTCCAATAAATTCCTCAAACTTAGCATGTATCAAAAATCTACTCAGTTGTTGAGGTCAAAGTATAGGAGCCATCTTTTAGTCTTTTGTTGACTTCGTATGCTAGACTGTATCCATCAAAAGATCCTCTCTGTTCTTCAAATTATACCTCAAATCTAACTACTCTTCAATCTCAAGAGTACAATTCTACTGTATCTCCATCATCTGTCATTTGGACCCACAAAGAAGCATCCTATGAATCATCTTCCTTCTGCCTGAAACTGCCGCGAACCTAATCACCCAGCAGCCTCAATGGTATTTTTAAAACCTAAGCCAGATTTTATCACTTTTCATTTGAAATTCTCCACTATGCTCCTATCGTAGTCATGTCATGTCCGACTCTTCGCGACCCCGTGGACTGTAGCCCACCAGGCTCCTCCATCCATGGGGTTCTCCAGGCAAGAACACTGGAGTGGGGTGCCATTTTCTCCCCCAGGGATCTTCCCGACCCAGGGATCAAACCTGCGTCTCCTGCATTGATAGGCGGATTCTTTACCACTGGGCCACCCGGAAAGTCCTATGTTCTTATCACACCTATGATAAAATCAAAGCTTTTATCACGTCCAACAAGTCCCATATACGTTGACTTCAGCCTATTTCTCTAACCTAATTTCCTATTTTTGTCCTTATTACGTGCTCTCTTCTGGTCATGGGCTCTTTCTTAGGTCCTGTGAAGTTACCAGGCGTATCTGCTCCTCAGGATTATTGCAGTCACTCTCGCCTCTGTCTGAGGAGTCTCTTCCAGATCTTTGAAAGAGTTTGCATAAGGACTCCTCCCAACCAACCTAGTCTTTGCCCCACCGCTGTTCCACCACGATCCCTCAGTCTGATTATATTTTCTTTAGAGCATTTATTAGTATCTGAAGACACATCTTTTATTTATTGCTTTTACTTTCTTTTCTCAGTATTCCCAAATAAATGCAAACTTCCAATAGGCAAGGACCTAAAGCTGACTTTTGGATCTTCAGTGCCTAATAAGCCCAGCCTGTAACAGGTCTTCTTCGATAGTCTGAATCTCTGTGTTTTCCCCCAAATTCAACTACTGATATCCTAAACCCTAAAGGTGATAGTAATTAGTAGTTGGGGACTTTGGGAAGTGATCAGGTCATGAAGGTGGAGTTCTCATAAATGAGAATAGTGTTCTTTTAAAAAATTATTTTATTTTAGAATATAGTTGATTTACAGCAAAGTGATTCAGTTATACACAGATTCTTTTTTTTTCAGATTCTTTTCCCATATGGGTTATTATACAATGTTGAGTAGAGTTCCCGGGGCTATACAGTAGGTTGATTACCTATTTTATATATACTAGTGGATATATGTTTACCAAAAAATCCTAATTTATTCACCTGCCACCTTTTCCCTTTGGTATTCATAAGTTTGTTTCTGGAGCCTGTGAGCCTGTTTCTGTTTTGTAAATAAATTTATTTGCATTATTTTTTAGATCCTACCTACAAGTGATATCATATGATATTTGTCTTTCTTTCTGACTTACTTTATAATATCATAATCTCTAGGTCCATCCACATTGTTGTCAGTGGTATTATTTCATCTTTTCATGTTTGAGTAACATTCCCTTGTGTATAATACACCACATCTTCCTTATCTGTCCCTCTGCTGATGGACGTATAGGCTGCTTCCATGTCTTGGATGTTGTAAACAGTGCTGAGATGAACAGCAGGGTGCGTGTATCCTTTCAAACCATAATTTTCTCTGGATATATGCCCAGGAGTGGAATTGCATGATTGCACGGTAATTCTGATTTTCGTTTTTAAAGGCACATCTGTACTGATCTTGGAGAAGGCAATGGAAGCCTACTCCAGAATCCCGTGGACAGAGGAGCCTATCACAGGTGGGCCGCAGTCCACGGGGTCACGGAGTCAGACACGACCGAGAGAACGAGCGTCACGCCCACTGCACTGTTCTCCTTAGCGGCTGTACCAGTCTACATCGGGAGGTTAGCGTTCTTGAAGGGGAGACCCTATGGGGCGCCCTCGCTCTGTGTGAGGACATCGTCAGGAGGCGCTGGCTGTGAACCAGGAAGAGGGCCTTCAGCTGGCTGTGACCTCGCCAGCACCCCGTCTTGGTCCTCCCAGCCTCCAGAACTAAGAGCCATGCATTCCTAGTGTTTATATCGGCTGCCTAGCCTGGGATCTTTTGTTATAGAAGCTTGAATAGATTAAGACGTGCCACATAGTGATTTTTTTGCATCTGATTAATTCGCTACACCTTTTAAATTTCTTTCAAAATTGCTTTGCTGTGTTTAACTCTTGATGCATAAAGAAACCAGGTCTTCTTTATGGGATCAGAAGAAGTCTGCTGTATTGGCTAACTGCATTGTGCTACTCTTGATTCTCATCATGATGTTGCGTGGCAGTTTATTTAGTGACTGACTCTTGATACCTTCTGTGTTTTGTTTTGTTTTGTTTTTCTCCCTAAGGAGTCCTAGATACGTCAGTGTATCATAGATCACAAGGGAAATTTACCAGTTGGATCTGCTTTGAAATTGGCTTTTTGGTGAAGCTATAAAAAAAAGCAACAACTGGCTTCTTTTGTGGTTGCTTTCCTGAAGCCCAAATGCGTCAGCTTAAAGACCATGGTTTGAGGCAATTGGACTTGAGAAGGAGGAGAATGAGCTGGCAAGATAGGAAGCCAGGTCGGGGTGGTTCTGGCACAATGAAGAGAGAAGAGCGGACCCCTTGGGCACAGACCCAGGTGCCACCTCCAGGCACAGCGGAGGGGCCAGGGGCTGGGAGGCGGGCGGCTACTGATGGCCCGGGGCAAGCTGAGGGGGTGAGTGCAGGGCTGAGTCACATAAGCAGGTGGTTACATGCAGGACAGAGGACCTAGTGATACGGGAGAGACTAACTCCACTCAGCAAGTCCTGCAGAGAATTCTTTCTTGAGCACTAACCAACTCTTCACTCACCTGAATTGATTTTTTAGAAATTTATTAAGTGCCCATGTTTGGCAGTCTTTCTGATAGCTAAAATATCCATCCTATATCCTCAAAGTGCTCACAGGGTGATGTGTTATTTGTCCTCAGTAAACCTATGGACAGACATCTTTGTTAAACCAAACAAATCTGGTTTCATTTTGGAAAGATAAAGCTGCTGAGAAGGCCAGGGGATGAAAGGAAGGACCAGCAAAGAGAAGACTTGAGGAGGTAAGGTCCCTCCTTGGAAATAAGGGATTGTCGTTCTTCTCATGATGATTTCAGTATTTATCAGAGGCTTCACCTGTGTAACCAGTGCTTCACTTTCAAAGGATATGTTTCCTTTCCCTCTTTGACTCATGTAGGCACAGGAGTCTGCGTGATGAAAGAGGAAGCCTTGAAGTCAGGCAGAGAGGCACATTATTTTCCAGGGTGTCTGAAAACGTCATGCAGGGGGTTGTGAATGTAGGCAAGTGTTTATAAATGCCATCCTCATCTTCTTTACGCGTCTTGTTTCACTGGGACTCCTCGGAGAAGTGTGCATGGCATTCTGTTGACGTAAAATCAGCATGTGTCCCAAGGAAATCAACAACAGCTGTTTTAAACAGCTGACTGTACCCCAAATACCACTGTGAATGCGGGGGGCGTTGTGCACACGCCTGACGGAGACCGGCACCTGACGTGGTGGTGGCCATCACGCCGGCTGGGCGCTGGTGGCCGTTGGACAGGACAGCGGGGACACTACCTCTCCGTCTGAGCCGAGGCCCGTCTACATCAGAAGGCTCATGTTTCTGTGGTTGAAGCTTTCACCCAGAATCCCGGGGATTTCTCTCCACGGACCAGAGATGCGGTTTGAATAGAGTTCGTCCCCTTCAACCACACTCACTCCAGTGTTCTAAAAGATGTCCTGTACCTTCCTCCTCTGAGAGTCCGTGGTATAACATGGTGGGCTGATCACATTATCTGGTGTCACTAAGAAGACTCAGTTCTGTGAAATATAGATTGTTTAATCTTAGGACAGAGCAGACATGCTGGCAGTCTCCTGAGCCGCCTGCCGCGGGTCGGGGTTCCTCTGGCCATTCTCGGGGTGCTCTTCGGGGCTTGCATACCAGGCCTCAGCAGGGTGGGCATTCCACTGCCAGAGCCTACCCTGCTCCTCTGCCTGCCTGCTCCTGCCTGCCCTGGGCTCAGCAAACAGTGTGGACGGCAAGACAGCCGGCATCACAACAGGGCCAATGAGACAGGGGTCTATAGGGCCCTCCCTTTAGACAGAGCTGCACTGCAAAGTCTCGCTTCTAACTTTCCCAGCTCCTCTCTCAGCCGGGCCCGGCCCTCCGAGGGCACCCAAGCTGAAGCAAGCAGGCCGAGCTCTGTCGGTCGTTCCTGGCGCCTGCGGTCCTCTGCGGTCCGCCCCTGAGACTGTATGAACTTTACGGTCCTGTCACTATTCTTGAAGTTGACGGGAGCTGGGTCAGGCCTTTGGCTGCCGAGGCAGGGGCCGGGCTGACCCACACTTGGGTCAAGGAAGGATGCTGTAATCAGGGATTGGGAGCCAGCTCCACGCGCACTGCAGACTCCCTCGCAGAGGGGAGGGTACGCAGAAATAGACAGCAGGGACGCCCGGACGGTCAGGCTCCCCAGGCCTCCGCCGGCCAACCCCGGTCACCCTGCTCTGACCTCTGAAGGCTGCGTGGTGCTGCATGCTCTTGACTCAGGGTACGGATTCCAAGGGAGAGCGGCCGAGAAACCATGCCTTGGGGGTTGCACTGTCACCGTTTTATTAGCTTCTTTCCTTCTATCAATCATGCAATCCAAGAGTGTATTCAGATGATTTGGGCTGGAGGAGCCCATGACACTGAGGGATTCAGTATTAACACAGACACGATGATGGATGACTGAGGACAGCAGAATGGAATCTACGAGGACTGCAGAATTGTGTGTGACCGTCTGAAAGGGCTGCGGGATGCGGCCAAGGTGGGCCCCAAGAAAACGCCGCTAAAGCTGGGTCTTAGAAAACATGCCAGATTTGAGCTGGGGAAGGGAAGGACATCCCAGGAGCCGAGAACAAAGGGAAGGCTGCAGGAAGTTTTCATTCGGTGTTAAAGAGACCGGTACAGATCCAAGCCTGGGAAAGGCAGGCAGTGAACGTCTTTAATCATAGACTGACTTCCTGAGGGGACCCTTGTCCAAGGCAAGCCAGCTGTGACTTTCTCATGTCCGGGGTCCCCCAGGTGACCCTTGAGGGTCACCCCGCAGCCGTGGGGCGGGAATGCTGTGGTGCGTCTGTGCAGTCATGGGCTCACGGCGCTCCCGCCCCGCTTGTAGCCCCTTTGAAGCTGCCAAAACACAGGCGCATTTTTGTTTTGATGACAAACTCAGAGAGAGCTGCTGGTGGGATCTTCTGAATCCCTAGACCTGGCGCTTCTGCAGCTGCTCGGATCCTTCCAAGAGCTGAGGCCTCAGCCGCAGGCGGAGGGGAGGCTTTGACTTTAGAGGTTCAGGCAGGGGTGCCTTCTCCGCTCCTGCTCCCCCCACCTTGGAAGCAGAGGCTTCTGGTCTCTTCTGCAGACGATCACTGATGCCCCTGCAGTGCCAAGCACTGACAGGAGGTCGTGGCTGCTTTCAGCTGAGCATTAGCCCTAATGGGCTTGGCAGGATTTTACAACAATCAAAACAAAGCGGGTTAAAAGGTTCCGTGGGGGTGGGACAGGGTGACTGCCGGAGCCCAGATCACAGGCTGCCCGTGCAGCCTGGGCCTGGATCCGCCCCACGGCTGGATGCCCAGGGTCTGAGCCAGATAGAAATCGGGACTGGCTTTATCAGAGAAAGCAGGCTGTAATGCGGGCTGAGAAGAGTCTGACCTTGCACGCAGCACCCCAGGATAAGGTGCCTTGTGTGGTCCTGAGTTCCTCCCTCCGGCTCTGCAGGGTCTGGAGGAACCTCTCAGGGGAGGCTGGTGGGGAGACGGGCGTGGGCTGGAGCCTTGGTGGGGCTGTGGTGGATATGCTCCTCTTTGGGGACTAAGAGTTTTCTTTTTAACAAGTAATTTATTTAACATTTTAGAGATTGAAAAGAGATCAACATGATAAAAGAGAACAGATACAATGACTCGGCAGGGAAGGATGCTTCAGTGATTTTTGTTCTGTTGGTGGGTTGTCCAAACCTATGTTGGCGTTTAGCTGATTAGCGATGTTGTGGATAGGGAAGGGCCTCACCACACATGCGTGTATCCATTCTCCTCAAACTCCCCTCCCTTCTTTTGGCACCCATTTGTGTCCAGCGTTCAGATCCCTAAGGACAGGTATTAGAGGTCAGGAAAGACGGAACTTTGACCAGTTTGGGTAGTTTCTAATGAAACTGGAATAACATATAATGTATCCTCTTCCTTTTATTTTTTTTTTAGATTTTTAAAAACCTTTTTATTTTGAGATAATTTTCAGCTCAGAAGAGTTGGGAAAATGGTACAGAGAATCCCCACCCACCCAGCCTCCCCTGCTAACGTGTGCCCCAGCCATAGAACAGTTATCCGAGCTGAGACACCGGCCCTGGTGCGGGCTATTAAGGTCACTACAGACGTCATTCGGGTGCCCGTCTCCCCTTAGTGTCGTCTTTGTGTTCTAGGGTCTGCTCTGGGTCCCGAGTGGTATCTGGCTGTGGCGTCTCCCTGTGGCATCTTCAGTCCTTGGCAAGTCTTTGTTTCTGCGGGTCCGCACTGGGGTGGAGTGCTGGTCCTGGTTCTGGTGGGAAGCCCCCGAGTTTGGGTTTAGCTGCGTGTCCTCAGGGCTGGTGAGAGGCGGGGGCTTCTGTGGCAGGGCCCTGTGGGGGCGATGCCCTGACTTGGTGGTCATAGCAGGGGCACACGTGTCAGACGCCTTTTCTTTTTATACTGTTCATACAGTCTTATCGGCATTTTGCCTCTGCTATTATCAGGAAGTACTAGCTAGCCTCGCTGTGTTGGATGGCACCCCTCTGAGCCTGTCGGAGCACCTCCAGGAAAGCACCACAGCCCTCACTGCGTGGACGCCGGGTGTTGCCCCCCTCTCTCCTAGGGGGCACTGTGCCCTGGCCACGCGGGACCCCACCTGCTGGCTGCAGACGGCGGGGCGGGCGCCCGGTCACAACCCCAGGCGGGCCGTGGGCACCCCGGGACCCCGCCAGGTCGCAGCCTGGAGACGCGGCATCCACGGCGGTGGGTTTGCGCTCTCTTCCGCTGGAGGCCCTGCGGCAGCCCGGTGCCTCCGGCTCCACTTGCTCCCCGTGCTCTCTGTGCTCCGGGCAGAGAGGAAGCATCGCAGGGTCTTTCCAGCGGGCGGGAGGGGCTGCTTCTCTGGCATGCCGGGCCTTGCTGGGGGCCTGGGTGCGACCCCTGGGGCCTTCCTGAGAGCTCTCGGATTGCACCCAGCCTGAACAGAGGGGCGCTGGGGTTACCAAGCCGGGCCCGCAGCCCACAGCTCAGGGCAGGGCGGCGGCCGGCGCGGGAGGGACCGGCCTCCGCCTTGGCCTGCGTGTCACTCCTACCTGGAGTGTTTTTGTTTGTCTGCTTCTGCAGCCTCACTGCTTCAGCACGAGGTGGAAGATGCCACCTCTGCCCAGCTTTACAAGGATGTCAAACGACTGAGTCTGTCCTCTCGCGTCCATTCCAAAGTCACAGAAAAGCCTGTGAGCAGTTGAGATCGTCAGAGGGTTAAAAGGTTCACACGGAGCATATGCTGATGGCCTGAGTTCGGGTCACAGGGGAAGCTTCTCCAAGGGCGTGTGGACACGGGCAGTGGGGCTAGGTGGTCACAGAGAGGTCAGAGGACGTAACGACAGAGCTGCCCGGCCCCACGCCCATCAGGGCTCAAGGGGGTGTGTGTGGTCTTGTGGCTGGACTGCCATCCCTGCGTGTCTGCCACATCAGAGAGATGACCAGAAAGAGGAAAACTGGGCACACCCCCGGTCTAGAAACGTCCTTTCCTGAGGGTCCCGCCTGCTGTGCGCTTCAGCAAAGCTCCTCACTGACACAGCCCTGCTGAATCCGGGGATTTGGTCCCAGACTGTCTAATCACCCTCTGTCTTCCCGGGGCGGATGAACTGATACACGCTGAAGAAGCTTTGGCGAATTTACATCTCTTTTAATATGCACTCGGCACAGATGGTTACCAGGTTGTCTGCTATCCGTAAGTCTTCTTTAATCAAGGGCTGATCAAAATTTAGTGCCAGCGGGTTTAAAGGGACAAGCTTCTAGGCTTGGAAATGTGCGTATAAATACACATGTTGATATAGTGGCTCCATTGTTAATGAAAGAAAAATGATCCATGTCCTCTTCCGGGATAACAGGCTCTGAATACATTTATTTCAAGATTGAGGTGCTGGGGGGAACTTGCCACAAATCACGGGCATCTGTTAACGAGCCTCTGTCCCTGCCCCTTAAGCTCAGTACCATTTCCCACATGGGGCAACACAACGGCAGCTTCAGCGACTCAGCGGCTGAAAAACACAGAAGCTCATCAAAAGCTCGGGGCCCTGGAAACGCAATCAGAAGATGTGTGCCGGCTGAGATTCCTGGGGCAGGTGGCCAGGGGAGGATCCGGTGCTGCTGGAGCTGAGAGTTAGCTAATTAAATCCTGCTGTCCTGTAGTCGGTCTTCTCACTCCATGCAAGCTGAGGACGTGAACATACCGTCCCTGCCCTCCAGGAAGCCGCGTGCTCATTGGGTGGGCAAGCTCCACGGAACTGAATCCACGGATTCCTCTGGGAGGCAGCTTGGGGGCAGCGATGCTGAGGCTACGTAAGTGCTGAAGTCACAAAAAGAGTGGGGCCAAGGAGACTTTGGTTTTGCTCCCATTCTACCATGTGACAAGGGGCCGTGCTGTTCATTTTCTTGGTCTCAGTTTTCCTCTGCAGAGTCTGAGCTTGGTCATTGCTAAAATAATCTATTCATGAGATGCACATTTTTCATCCACGAGACACCAGTAGGGATGGACAGTTGCTTAGAGGGAGGGGGCCTTCACCTGAGCTTTTAGCGAAGGTCGGCCTCAGCTCATGGAGGGAGGCAGGAGACCTGGGCTTGGAGGCGGGTGTGCGCCTGCAGAGGGCCTGGCCCACCCTGGGCCTCGAGCCAAGCAGGAGGAGTGGACGCCAGCCAGAGGCAGGGGGTCGGGCAGACTCAGGGCGGGCAGTGCAGAGACCCTGCTGGACCTAGCGCTGTGCTCCGTAACCCGCGTGTTTCAGGGGCTTCTCAAAGTTGATTTTCCCACTCTAAGGCAAAGTTCTTTCTACCAAGGGCAGCAGCAGTCTTTTTAACGTAATTTGAAGGTAAACAAACACCGAAAACTAAAAAGCCTTGGGTCTATGATTAATTAACGGAATCATCTCAAATTTAGAAAATCGCTTCAATAAAAGCAGACACGAAATTGCATCAGCGTGCCTCCATATGTTAATTGCAGCTATTTTTCCTTGTTTTTCTGTTGCCGCCACAGCCAGGTACAATCCATCACTCGGGTTTCGGGCGTCATGATCAATTGACTGAACCGTGAACAGCATGTTGTACACGCGAGAAATGATAACATCATTTAACTCGACACAGGGTAAAGCATTCCCTCCATTTTCATCCTTCCATCTCCTCCGAAGAGAAAAAGGACAGGCTTGAATTAAGTCTTTGCTTATTGAATCAAGCAAGTTTTTTTTTTTTTTTCCGGATCCTACCAGGGTGGAGAGGCAGACCCAGCAGCTCCACCACAGAGCCTGACCCTGAGGATGGGGCTCCACAGAGCACGGTCTGTGCCTGAGAACAGCTCAGCGCTGGGCACTTGGTGAGCACTCAGCTTTCTGTCTGCAGACAAATCACCGCTACTCCTGTTACTGTCTCTGAAAGGTGGTGAATTTCACACATGTGTGCTCAATTGCGTCCAACTCCTTTGCAACTCCATGGACTGTAGCCGCCAGGCTCTGCTGTCTGTGGGATCTCCCAGGCAAGGACACTGGAGCGGGTTGCTATTTCCTCCTCCGGGGAATCTTCCTGACTCAGGGAACGAACCCCTGTCTCCTGAGTCTCCGGCACTGCAGGCAGGTTCTGTATTACCGTGCCACCTGGGAAGTCCCAGTATTTTATAGAGAATTAATATGCATCAGTATGCTGAGGCTTTTTTCTGTGGGTCAGCTCTTCGCATCAGGTGGCCAAAGTATTGGGGTTTCAGTTTCAACATCAGTCCTTCCAATGAATATTCAGGGTTGATCTCCTTTAGAACTGACTGATGTTTGATCTCCTTGCAGTCCAAGGGACTCTCGAGAGTCCTCTCCAACACCACAGTTCAAAAGCATCAACTCTTCGGTGCTCAGCCTTCTTTATGGTCCAGCTCTCACATCCACACATGACCACTGGGAAAACCACAGCCTTGACTAGAGCCTGTGTGCTTACCAAGACTCAGTTGCATTTATTTCCCAATCCCATCCATCTAGTTATGCTTCAGGTGATAATTATAGAATTTAAATAAGTATTACAAACTCATGATTCATGTAAGGAAAGAGGGTTTTTTTTTTTTTTTTGCTATGAAAAATGAATTGAATGTTCTGGAGAAGCTCAGTAAAGTCAAGTGCTTAAATAGTCTATGTAAAATCAGTGGGTAAGATACCTGTAAATGATCAAAAAGAAGTAAACATCTAGAACAAATGCACTTTTAACTTTAAACAAACTAAATCTGGAAATAATTGGTGATGTCAGACTTTATTTTTTTGGGCTCCAAAATCACTGCAGATGGTGATTGCAGCCATGAAATTAAAAGATGCTTACTCCTTGGAAGGAAAGTTATGACCAACCTAGACAGCATAAATTTAAAAACAGAGACATTACTTTGCCAACAAAGGTCCGTCTAGTCAAGGCTATGGTTTTTCCAGTGGTCATGTAGGCATGTGAGAGTTGGACGGTGAGGAAAGCTGAGTGCTGAAGAATGGATGCTTTTGAACTGTGGTGTTGGAGAAGACTCTTGAGAGTCCCTTGGACAGCAAAGAGATCCAACCAGTCCATCCTAAGGGAGATCAGTCCTGAATATTCATTGGAAGGATTGATGTTGAAGCTGAAACTCCAATACTTTTGCCACCTCATACGAAGAGCTGACTCATTGGAAAAGACCCTGATGCTGGAAAGGATTGGGGGCAGGAGGAGAAGGGGATGACAGAGGATGAGATGGCAACTCGATGGACATGAGTTTGGGTGGACTCCAGGAGCTGGTGATGGACAGGGAGGCCTGGTGTGCTGCGGTTCATGGGGTCATAAAGCGTCGGACACGACTGAGCGACTGAGCTGAACTGCTGAGTTGTGTGAGTGTACTTGATACAAGGAAAGCAACATGTAACCCCAACTGGCAAACACCCACTCAAAGAAAGTAGGGGAAGTTTCAAGGGAAAAGAAGTATTTAAGCCATGTATGTGTCATTTTTGAAAATGGTTTGCTGCTTTTATTAACTTTTTACCCTTAACCAGTTACCTATCCTTCCTGATTGGTAGGTAGTATAAAAGCAGAAGTCACCCAGTCGTGTCCGATCTTTGCGACCCCATGGACTATCCATGGGGTTCTCCGGGCCAGAATCCTGGAGTGGGTGGCCTCTCCCTTCTCCAGTGAATTCTCCCAACCCAGAAATTGAACCGGGGTCTCCTGCATTGCAGGTGGATTCTTTACCAACTGAGCTCTCAGGCAAGCCCCAGGTCACACAGCAGGAGTTTTTTCCTTTGTATTAGTAAATTCAAAAGGAATTAAGGCCATGTAAAATCAGCAGTGTGTCTTTGCCACAGAAGCGTGATTGGTGGTCACGTCTCTGGGGCCTGCAGTGGTACAGGGATCCAGCCTAGCACTGCCGGTGAGGTGTGTCAAGGCCAGCATGCATCCCGTGGAAGGTGGTGACGCCTTCCGTAGCAAATCCATCTTGCCATCAGCTTGCTGACTCATACATCTCTCTTGCTTTTTCTCTTTCACTCACGTTTTACAAAATGTTTTATTTTGAAAAAAAATCTGAAAGTTATAGAAAGATGCAACATAATGTAATGAAATTTCCTTATTCCGTTTTCCTAGATTCACCAGTGTCGACATTTTGCAGTCTTTTCTTTGGTTTTTCTTTCTGTGTGCTCCGCCACTCCCATGAGGGCTTCCTTCACAGCTCAGCTGGTGAAGAAACCACCTGCAATGCGGGAGACCCAGGTTCGATTCCTGGGGTGGGAAGATCCCCTGGATGCTCCGGCCGCTAGCTGGGTGCAGTCGCTCTGGCCCGCAGAGCAATCAACGTGAGCTCCGAATCTACCTGAAAACGGATGAAAGGGGGGTGGGACAAGAGACGCGAAGAACAAAGGTTCTAATCAAGCTGCAAAACTTTATTGAGCGCAAGGCAATTATATATGGGGAGGAGGGGAGGGAGTGGGAAAAGGAAGGGGGGAGCTCTGACGGGCATGTAGAGAATACGTGTCTTGTGGGCGATTGGCCTGTCGGATATATGTTCGCCGCATGATCCTTTTGGTGATTTGCCAGCTGAATGTATAGCTGGCACGTAATCAGCGCCTTATATGGCAGCAGGCTTGCAGTGTTCCGACCGTAATGGCTCTGGCTGATCTCATCAGCCGGCCGGGCCCCAACACCTGGAGACGGGATAGGCTACCCACTCCAATATTCTTGGGCTTCCTTTTGTGGCTCAGATGGTAAAGAACCCAGCTGCAATGCGGGAGACCTGGGTTCAATCCCTGGGTTAGGAAAGGCTACCCACTCCAGTATTCTGGCCTGGGGAATCCCATGGGGCCGCAGAGAGCCGGACACGGCTGAACGCCTTTCACCTTCACCCCTGTACACGCTCCTTTTTCTCCTCTTCCTTCTTGTTAAACTTGTTAGATGGTCTGAAATGCCATGACTTTTACCCCGAAATAATTCTGTGTGTATCCCTTAAAACCAAGAAAAACTTTTACACACCTATTGTGGAGTGATCCAGTTCAGGAAACTTAACACTGATCCGACAGTATTCTTTAATACACAGTCCATGTTTAGTGTCATCTCAAGAATATCACTTGTGCATGCTTTTCTGTTCGTTCAGGATCAAGTCTTGGCTAACCTGCTCAACTATTTAATCTCTCTTAATCTGGAATAGTTCCTCATCCTTAGTTGTCCTTCACAGTGCAGGCGTTCTGAAAGAGTACCTGGCCAGTTTGTGTTGTGAATGCCCACTGATTTGTGTTTGTCTGAGTCTTTCCTCACAATTACTTGCAGGTTATGCGTGTTTGGAGGGAATACTACACAAGCAACACTGTGTCCACCTTACTGCATCGTATCAGGAGGCATCCGTTTACAAAGGCGACATCCATTTGTCTCCTTGTTGACGATGTGAGTTTGTGTTGTGTGGCTATCAGGCATCGGTCATAACGTTAGCACTTCCTTCTTTGTAATTAGCATTTGGAAACTGTGGCGAAACCCTGGTTTTCATCAAACTTTCCCCCAATTGTTTCACCGTCCTTTGAGGAGTCCGAGTCCGCTCTTACCATGACGGTTGCTGAATGCGGTGCCTAAGTCTACCTCCCTAACTCTAGATGCAGGAGTCCAGTCATTTCCTAGAAGTAGAGGCAGGGATGGGGAGGAACACCGTGCAGTCCCTTCTCACCCCTGCTCAGCCTGTGAAGCGAGCATGGGTCCCTTACTCTGTTCAGCTCGCCCACAGGCTGCCTCTGAGTCTCGGGGACCTTGGCGTGGATGGCCTTCCCCCCTCCCGCCTTAAGGCGCTCCCTACAGTTTCTCAGTGGTTTTACCCCTTTGCTTCCCACCCTTCTTGTTTCTGCCATTTCCCACGTCCAGCCTCAAAACACGGCAGTCAGTCACTGTTTGCCCAGTCCACCCTTGTTTTGCTGAATGGAATATGTGTGTGGAGGGGTGCAGGGTGGAGGGAGCTGTGAGAGCAGCGAGCTGTGGGGTGAAGACGGTGGGGAGAAGAGCCCCTCAGAGGTCTGGGCTGAGGGAGGCGGCTAGCGGCAGCCCCATCAGAGGCCTTGCTGCAAAGGCTGACGTCTCGGGAGCTTGCTGTCTCTCTTTGTTGCCTCTCTCCTCCCCAGGCTTGAGGTGGCTCTTTGGCTTGATTTAATGCCTACGTGTGCCAGTGCCTGCCTTGGTTTGTCTCGTTTACATCTTGCAGTAACCGTATGTCATAGGTGCTGTTTTAGACTCGCAGTTCCCGCAGGAGGAAGCTGAGGCCTAAGAGAGGTTGGCCTCAGACCACATCACCGAAGCGGTCTGTCTCCGGGGGCCATTGCTTTGGCCACCCTGTTTGTGAGATGTCAGGAAAATAGGTGGCAGCGAGCTCATGCTCACGCATACACGCACAGAATTACCTTCCGGCTCTCCAGCTAGAGTTGACTGATGACATTCTGGACAAAGGTATGCTTCCCAACGCGGTAACTCGGTGATGCGGCATCCCCCTGCCGAGTGGCAGCTCGCCTCAAGTCGCAGTTGATTCTCATGAGAAATAACTGCGGCGGAGCTGACAGACGGTGGCTGGGCAGCCAGGAAGGACTCGGCAGCGGGTGCCTCGCATGCCTCGCCCCAAGAGGGAAGGTGCCCGGTCGCTGCAGCCTGAGCAAGTCCTGCAAGGTGCTCCAGCAGCTCCCTCGACAAAACACTGTGCTTTTGTGAATCTGCCCTTACTCCAAGAGCAGGGTGAGGCGGTGGCCTGGGCCTCCTGGGTGGCACTAGCGGTAAAGAGCCCTCTGCCTGTGCAGGAGACACACAAGACCCAGGTTCGATCCTCGGGCCGGGAAGACCCCCAGAGGAGGCATGGCGACCCACTCCAGTGTGCTTGCCTGGAGAATCCCACGGACAGAGGAGCCTGGCGGGCTGCAGTCCACGGGGCCACACAGATTAGGGCATGACTGGAGTGACTTAGTACGCACACAAGGTGGTCTGGGGAAAGTCACTTCACCTCAGCTGCAAAATGAGGAAGCAGAATGCAGTGATCTCTCAAAGGTCCCCTCTCGTTCCGTGAACCTAAGCATGAGTTGTTCTTGTAATCATCCAAGTTCCAGAGTATCAGTAACGGCGCTCTTCCTGTGACACATGAACATGAGCTACACTGAAGTGAACCCTGCTGCTCGAACCACAGGACGATTCCTTAAGGCAGGGTTCTCCTAACTGGTTCCTGGAGCAGCCCCTTTCGGTGCATAAATTCTTGAAGGACAGGGAAGAGCTCAGATCATTACCACATTCAGAAGACAAACACCTCACCTCACAGAAAGGTTAATGGGCAGCATTAATTGGAAGCAGAGGTTGGGCTGGGAGGTCCCTGCAGATCCAGGGAGCCCGCAGGGCTCCGCGGATAGAGCTCACCTCTCCAGGGCTGGGTGCTGTGCCCGTGGTGCCTGGCGCCCAGCCTCGTGCCCGTCAGCCCTCGTCCTCAGCCCCACTCCCCCCCAGTAGTCTGGTCTGCACCCCTTCTACCCGTTTCTAGTGTGAGCGTCCCATGGATGGAGGGGCCTGCTGGGCTACGTATGGTCTGTGGGATTGCAAAGAGTCGGACACCACTGGTTCCCACTTGAAAATTATGCTGGTCTACTGTATTTCACTTATTTCTGTTGGCTGCCTCACATTCTTTATAGAACAAGCGGGACTCGGACAAGCAGGAGCAATTTGTCTAAAGGTGAGAAGCCGTCCGTGAGCCTCTCTTCTCCATGATGAGGGTCAGCACTTGCTGGGTGTACAGTATTTGCCAGACGCTGAGAGACTGTTCCACATAGACTGACTCAATTCTCAAACTCCACACTGAGTTTGGTTACCATGATTCCCCATTCCCCATCTTTTGACAGGGAGAAAAAGGAAACCTAGAGAGATTAAGTAACACTGGCAAAGTCACACATTTAACAAGATGTGGAACCAGGACTTGGAACTGTGTTCTCTGAGTGCCGACCAGGCCTTTGGCTGCTGGGTGACGCTGCCTGGGTCCGGCGCTCTGTCCTGGGTGTGATGGGTGGGAACACACGCACACACCCGTCCGTGCTCGGTGACCTGGGCCCAGCTGTTCTGCAGAGAGTGACCGCACACAGCCAGTCTTCGGGGACCAGGCTGCTGCTGCTGCTGCTGAGCCGCTCAGTCGTGTCTGAGTCCGTGAGACCCCACAGATGGCGGCCCACCAGGCTCCCCCGTCCCTGGGACTCTCCAGGCGAGAACACTGGAGTGCGTTGCCAGTTCCTTCTCCAAAGATGAAAGTGAAAAGGGAAAGTGAAGCCGCTCAGTCGTGTCCGACTCTCAGCGACCCCCTGGACTGCAGCCCACCAGGCTCCTCCGTCCATGGGAGTTTCCAGGCAAGAGCACTGGAGTGGGGTGCCATTGCCTTCTCTATCAGGAACCAGGGTACATAGGATTAAATGCAACCCAGTCCATTTCCTGAACCGCAGGAGATCCTGCTAGAGAGCCCAGCTTTGACATGGATTGCTGACTTTGATTTTGCAAAGGGCTTTTCTGCAGCGCCTGCTGGCCTCTTCTGGTGCCCTCTAACTCTGATGAGAAACGCGCTGCCTTCCCTCGGCCCATCTTGGGCATTTTGGACATCCTCATCGTCCGCTCCTGCTCACAGCTCCAGCCTTTTCTCCCTGATAGGCAGCAGCTTGTCTGCATCCAAGGCAGCGCCCGCTGAGCTTGTCTCAGCCTCAGACTCCCTTTGGCTCAGAGGCCTGGGTCGGAGCGGCTGTCGCTTCCTGCGTCTCTGAGGACGGCTGCTGAAGAGTTTCCTTGAGATGTCGGTTTACTGAAGAGAATGCACAGGTTAAAACTCTGTGAGTTAAGTTTACTGAGGACTGTGCTGGACGTCAGCCTCTCATGTAGCTCTGAGGAACTCCCCTAAAGAGAGGAGCTGGGGTATATAGTTTTTTGCCAGAAAAAAAACAAAAACAAAAACATGGAATTGAAGAGCCAAAAATTGCTGCTGGTCACGGAGAGCAGAGATCTCAGGTTAACGACTGCAGAGCGGTCTGTCCTCCCCCTTCCTGAATCCCCCTCAGACTAGGCATTCTGTGCTTTGGTCCTGGTCCTAGTGGTGAAGACGCATGTCTAGGGAATGACGTCAGTGAGCCTGGGGTCTTGCATCTTCTCAGACGCTGAAAAGCACTAAAATGAGAATGTCCAGGGAGAAGGAGGAGAGGTAAATGCTCCTCTGAAATCTAGTCGTCGACCTCAAACTCCCCTCGGCCCAGCCAGCAGACCAGCGGCTGTCTCCAGTGGTTTCTACTTGAACCCTGAGTGCATTTTAGTTACAAGTTGGAAACGAAAAGGAAGCACGCATAGATGCTGCGTTGCTTTCCTGCTGTTTGTGCAGAGAGAATAAGAGTGTTGGCACCTAAATCATAACCAAGGGATGCCTTATGTGGCAGGGGCCTGCAGGTTGGGTGGAAGCCTACTTCTTTGTTTGGAAATCGTTGAAAGTCAATTTTCAAATTTTCTGAGCTTCAGTTTCCTCATCCTAGGGAATAGAAATATAGTATCTCATAGAATTTTTATGAGAATTAACTGGGTCAACATGTAGAAGTGAGAGCACCAGGAACGCAGGACCCTCAGCAGGGGGTCCGGAAGTTTGTTTTAGGACAAAGCCTTTCCACCTGAGGTGGGGTTGAGGCTGGATTGTACCTAGCTGCTGTTAAAGCAAATTCTTGACAATGAGGGCAGAGATTTAAGTGAAAAAGAGAGCTACAGGGCAAAGGGGGAAACAAATAGAAGTAATTCTGCTATGAGACACAGGAATGCTGAATTTAGAAGGAGCATGGAAATTATTTCCACTCAGGGACATCATAATGGCCCCAGGATCCCCCAGGGCACGTGCGAGGCCTCCCGGTGTGTTTCATATATTGAGGCTTTTGATGCTTTCCTACGCTCCAGCCCTTCCTTCGTGTTCTTTTGAAGCAAACTCAGCTTCCTCTGAAAACATGGCATTTTTTGTGGAAAGGCTTGTGAGTTCTCTGGGGCTTCAGTCTCCAGTAACAGAAGAAAATTAATTTGAAAAGAAAAAGTGGCAGATTGCCGTGCTGGCAAGACCAGCATGAGCGCTGGTCCAGACGCAGCCGCTCTGAGGGGCTGGTTTCAGCCAGCTGAACGTGAACTACAGTCAGGAGGCCAGTTTCCTGCAGAGGCAAGGAGAAGCGGCCTGGACTCGGCCAGATTCCATTTCTCCCTCTCTCTGTGACCTGCTTGCTACCTCACCTGGAACGTAAGTAGCTGCAGGACAAGTTCCGCCTTTAACGTGCTTTTTCTTAACCACCCTGCTCATTCTCACTGTGGCGAATACGACCAGGGTTTCTGCCATCCCAGTGACCCCACTGTTCTGCATGTTTCACTTGGTCCTATTCCTCCAGCCTTCGGTCCTCCCCACTCTTTTTGGCTTGTAATTTTATCATGTTAAGATTCCACTGGATGAATTTTTCTGAAATTTAACATAATTACTCTCCAAATATTAGAATTCACTTGCTTCAAATTTATGAAATATTAATCTTTACATGCATCTGGGACTACTTCAGTATGAAAATTAAGGAAGAGAGGAATTATAGGGTCAAAGGCATGGAGTTTTTAAAGTTATGCATATTGAAGAGCTAAGAAGCTATTTTAAAATACCGCTGAACAACTGTTGTTTCTTTCCATGATGATTTTAATAATTAGTAAACACTAAGTATGAACAACACAGTAATCCATACCTTGCTCTGTAAGATATGCTGGTCTAGCCAGTATATAAATTAATCTGTATTTTCAATCTGAAGCTTCTGGTTTCCTCCATACTCCATACTGTTGGGATAGGCTGCCTCTTACACTTGAGAGTTCTCAGGGTCCGATGTTTTCCTGAGACTCTCGATAGCCCCTTTTCCTGTCCATCATTGTACTCAAGCTATTTTAAAGTCTAGGCCAGCAGCAGGCAGGGAGGAAATTTCTTCCTTTAGAAACTCCTTAAGTGGTCTCGGGTGGGCTACACTTGTGGTATCTACAACGTGTTTCTGCACCAGTCGTGGAGAAGGTGGTTTCCTTTTAAGAAGAACGGTTCTTACACCCCATCAGCTTCTCAGGATGCGTGTTGTCAGACGGGGCGGGTTTCTGTGAGTGGGTCGCAGGCAGCGTGGTGCTTTGTGCCTCGGAGGGAAGAGCTCTGGTCCGCTGTGAGGGCTCCTGGGCTCTGCGGTTCTCTCTAAACCTGTCATCGGGGAGAGAAGCTTTGCTCCTGCTGGGAACCGCCCTCCGAATCCTCCTCCTCCCCAGAAGCGAGCTCGTGCCCAGACAGTGAGGGCAGCTCTGAGAGCAAGATGCCCTAAGCCCAGGTCCTGCGCCAGGACCTAGCGGTGCCTGGCCGAATGTTCTACTAATTTTCTTTGGGAAATGTGCTATTTAAGTCCTTACTCTGTCAGACAGTGAGACAACAATGCTAATTTTGAGCTCAGACAATTTGTGGCCAAGACGAACGCGTTTAGAGTTGATTTTGGTGATTTCTGCCATGTCAAAGGCACTTTCACCAACATTGTGAACTTCTCTGGTCTAAACACCTCCGTTTGTTGACGGTTCTAGTAGAGTAATTTCTACAGTTTTCCCTCGGGTTACCCTCCTCCACATCCTCAGGCTAGCTGGTCTCATCTGGAATGTGGGTAGCGAGCCGGCACTCTCTTGGAATGCTGTGTCTGCATCAGCGTGCTGGCTAACGTGATGCTCTGCATCGTGTGGCCGGGCTAGCCGGCCGTCCAACAGTGCGCTGTGCTGCTGTGGCCAGGACAGCACTGCTGGGCGAGTCCAGGGCCAGATCCCCCACCCCGACCGATCATGCACGTGTGCTCAGGCGTGTCCGGCCCTTTGTGACCCCGGGGACTGTCGCCCACCAGGCTCCTCTGTCCATAGAATTTTCCAGACAAGGGATCCTCCTAACCCAGGGATCGAACTAATGTCTCGTGCGTTGGCAGGTGGATTTTTTTTACCACTAAGCCACCTGGGAAGCCTGGCCCATCATATTATTTGCTTATAATAAATCTGTTGTCTGCTGCGACCTTGGGAGTTACTGCCAAGACGATCTCAGCTCTCTGCTCTCAACCTGTAGAATTGCCTTGTCTTTTTTTTTTTGTATTTATTTGAGTATAGAACCATACATCTATACTACTTCAAATGAATCTAGTTCAAGTCGAAGGAAGGCTTTATTTAGTATATGATGTCCCTGGAAGGTGCTTACAGGATGCTTGTTAACAAAGTGCTTAATATGGGCTTTTTAAATGATGAGGCGATCACGGAGTCTTTTTGCTGTTGTTGGGAGTGGCTTTAATTCTTCTCACCCTTTTATTTCCCCTTTCACTCTGCTGTAAATTTCCTGAAGTTGTCAGTGTAGAAATCTATTTCTCTTTCATCTCCTTACTTGCCAGTAATGAAATACCACAAATTCTCTCTAATGGTCCTGGTGCTACGTTTTAAAGGAAAGGAGAAAGAAGAGAGTGAAGTGCGCATTGACCGGCTGAATAATACATGTTTTCTGTTCTCCAGCTGGTTTATTATTCAGAAACTGGGCTCACGGATCTTTCCTATAGCAGACAGAAACAGCGCAGGGTGAATTGGATCGGTCAGTATGCAAGGGGCCGATTCTGGGATGGTCACCGTAGCTTGCCCTTTCAGCGTGTCTTCCTTTGACACCTTCACCCTGGGTGTCCTGGCAACAGAGCACTTCACGAAAACAAAAGTCGCATAGACCCTGTCTGCCGAATTTCATCAGGATAATAAAAGGACCGTTTTACTGAAGCGTTTACGGAAGACAGTAATTTAGAAAAATAGCAAGATGACGACTAGAGAAGTCCTTGATTCAAATGTGACTGACAGGGAAGGAAACCCCAGACCAAGGATGGTGTCTTTGGGTCGCGTAATTTCTCAGCCATTTGTAGGAAGATGGGAAAGTGAAAAAAAGATGATTTGTGGGCTAAAATGGGAAGCAAACCGACCTGAATGCGCTGTAGTAAGAAATCCCTGAAAGGGCCCGTGTGTGCAACCTGGGGTGCGTGTCTCCATGGAAACCGAGGTGCGTCTGTGCTCCTGGGAAGAGGGAGAAGCGAGCAGGGCGCTTAGGGCGGCAGGCTGCCTCTTCCTCGGCCTTTGGGACCCAGTCACTCCGTGTTCATGCGCATGGGCCCTTTCAGGGGGCCGGGGGTTCTGATCCGCTTCAGGCTTGAGGATGCTGCCGTGGTCCCCTCGGGGCTGTCGCCGCTCGGCTCAAGCTCCGCCCCCAGCCTCCTGCCCCTTCCTCCAGGCGCTGGGGGAGGGGGCGCGGCGGATGCCAGTGTGGTCACCGGTCTCCCTCGTTCTTCAGACTAGTCCTCGGCGCCCTGTCGCCTCTGTGACCGCGGGCTCACTGCCCTTGGCGCCTGGACTGTCTGCCCTTCCTGAGGGCGAACCTCAGGTGATCGTCCTGCAAGGCTGATGTCAAGGCTCACAGGGAGGGGAAGGCTTGAGGGGTGAGCAGTTTAAGCTCCTGAAGGAACCGGAGTCCAAGCAGGCTCCACGCTGGCATGAACGAGTGCCGACAGTGGGCTGTGCCTCGCAGCTCCGTCGTGTCCCTGTCTTTGCAGCCCCAGAGACCGCAGCCTCCAGGCGCCTCTGTCCGGGCTGTGTGTCCAGTCCAAGGAGCTCCTCCTGTGCCCTCCCTCTCACCACCCGCCTCCCCCGGTTCTCAGGGGCGCTGCTGACGGCTGTCTACTTGGTGTAGGGTCTCTTCCCATCCTCAAGTCCTGGCCAGACCACAGCTGATTACCCCCGGCTCAGGCCCCTGACCCGGACTGTCTAGTCACAGTCGCTCACCTGGGAATTTGGAAACGCTATTCAGCACTGCTGGTGTTCAGCTGGCCGTTTGAACTTGGGGCCTTTGCATTTAGAGGCCTGACTTCTGTGGGCGTGCGAAAGCAGAGGCAGACAAGACACAGCTGCACAGCAGAACTAGACGAGGGGCCCTGGAGAGGGAGAGAGAAGCTTCTTGGTTCTGGCTGACCGCCTAGTTCCAGTTTCTTCTGGAATTCCTACGTAAGACCTATGCACAAGACCCGTGTGGCCTAGAGGAGATTTTAGTAGTGGTTCAGTCACTCAGTCCTGTCTGACTCTTTGCAACCTCATGGACTGTAGCCTGCCAGGCTTCTCTGTCCTTGGAATTCTCCAGGCAAGAACACTGGGGTGGGTTGCCATTTCTTTATCCAGGGGATCTTCCCGACCCAGGGACTGAACCCAGGTCTCCTGCATTGCAAGCAGATACTTTACCGTCTTAGCTACACAGAAGTCCTTGAGTAGATTTTACTTAATTATACAATTTTTAAAAAGCCTTGACCAGAACAACCTGATTAAAGAAAGGTTCAAAACTGGAGTCCAGGCCTCCTGTCTGCAAGTAAGCATACTGCCTGCGTTACTAGACCTGTGAGCTGGGCTCCAGCCTGCAGAGGCAGAACTGCTTTCCTTGGGCAGTTCCCCTCTGTCCTGGTGGGCCCAGGCCTGAGGGTCCAGCCCTGTGGCCCAGACTGGGTGGTCTGCTGGTGCCCAGGCTCATCCTCGTGAGGGCTGGAGCAGAAGGCGGTGCTGGGCCCTCTGCACGAGCTGTCCGAACCACGTGTCTGAGACACCTTTGCCTTCCTGACCCCTGCAGGCCCTCTGAGCATCTCAGGGTCAGCCTCCAGGGGTGCAGATGGCGCCTGGGGCCCCTCTGGGAGGGTCTCTGGAGAGTCACTGGTGGGGAGGAGCCCAGACAGACCCTCCCTGGCTGCTCACAGATGCCAGCCCCCGTTTGGCTACCGTGCCCGGGACAAGCCGAGCTGCCACTCTGAGCGAGGCTAATTGCGGGGGCGGGAGGGACACGGGAGGGAAGCCGAGCTTCCGATCTGACCGCAGGCTTGTGTTGCCTCTGCTGCGGGAGGACCCCTCTCTCCAGGACGGGGCAGACGGCAGGCTTTTGGCACGGATGGAAGCCAGGTCTCGGTCCAGGTTTGATGTCCGCACAGCAGAGCTTCCTGCATAACTGACGGCTCCAGAGTGGGCAGCCATACATTTCTGAGCAGAGGGAAGCCATGAATACAATTAGTGGGATAAACGGCGCTTGAGAAGCTCCTCGCCATGCCCATACTGATCCGGAACAGTCTAGATGCTGCTGAGTGTACTTCAAAGGCGTTCTTTGGGGCCTGCGTTGGCAGGTAACCATCAGGGGCTGGCTGCAGCCTCTCACGGGGCGCAAGGCCTGGTGAAGAGGCAGCGCTCTGGTTCTTCGGTGACCGCCGTCACAGCGCCGCTTTTCTTTGTTCTAAGGGTGGGGCGAGTTCTGCTGGCAGAGGCCAGTGTGCTGCTAGGAGGGCCGGGGCACAGCGGCATCGAGAGCGCGGAGTCCGTGAAGCGACTGTCGTCTTCCCTTATCTGCACTGAGCCCCCTGGCCCCCCTTTCGCAGTACATCCAGGCAGACACAGACGCACACTCATTGTGCACACACATCATTGTGCACACACATCATTGCGCACACACAGACCCCCACAGTAGTCCCTGTGATGAGATGCGCTTGAAACTAATATCAGGAGGAGGAGGGGCCTTCAGGTCTGCGCGAGGCATCTATTTCTGCATCACAGGTTGCCCACAAGCGTGGCAGCTGAAAAGAGCGTTGATTATCTCTCAGTCTGCAGGTCAGGGAACCGGCCTGGCCAGGGCCTCGGACTCAGCGCGTCCACCGGGGCTGCCAGCACCTCAAGTCGGGGCCAGCTCGGGGCCGCCATGCTTTCCTCCGCTGATGACCGAGAGTGAAAGCTCTGAGCGGAACTCTGGGTCCTGTGGCCGCTCCCAAACCAGACGGCGGGCGGGGAGTCCTCGTCCTCAGCCGGCTCCCCATCCGCAACCCGCATCACCCCAGCCAGGGGACCTGTGTCCCTCGGCTCACTCGGAAGCCTGCTGGCCACTCTCCTCACGGGCTGCTCCAGAGACTCAGGTCCTTCTGCAAGGGCTCCGTGGAGATGCCCCCAGTGTGGCCAGCGGCTGCCCTCGGAGTAAGTGAGCGAGCACCCAAGAGGTCGAGAGGAGGCCACCCAAGATGGAGCCACCTAAGCTCAAAAGGGACGTCCCATCGCCCCCACTGCGTCCTCTCCTCTAGACGGGGTCTCCCCCTCCAGCCCACAGTCTCGGGGAGGGGTCACACCAGGGCACAAGTGCTAGGGAGGGGGGGCCACCGAAGGGGCTTCTGACACTGTCTCCTGTGAAGCGAGCCCGTCCGTCCCCGGCTCGGCTCTGCCTGACCGCCTCTTGCTCAGGAGGCTCCGTCTCTCCCGTGGCAGCCCTTCTGTTCCACTTTTAGACTCCTTAGAGTGTTCTTACAGGGAGCGTGCTTCGTCTGCAGCCTCCCAGCTTTCCTCTGTGTTCTGGCACTTTCCCACTGGAGGCTCCCTCTTCCCCTGTCTTCAGTCTAGTTTTGAAGGGGGCATAGGATCCAGAACTCTGGCCAAAGTTTTCCCTCTCTTGTAATTGGTACAGGAAAGGCTTTAGGCCCTAAGCTGACCCTGAGATCTCTCTCTACCATTCCTGTGAACCTTCTCCCCTCTCTACCCTTAAAACTTCAATGTGTTTTCAAAGGCTCTTCATAATGATTCTTCTGAGGACCCCTCTCTGGCTGCCCCAGACACTCTACCTCAACCACAGGGAACTGGAGGTGCCCAGGAGTTTATATTCTTCCTGTTTTTGTTTTTGACCTGTTGAAACAACTTTTTTTGATGGTTAGCATTTTTTAATAATTAAGTATTTTAAAATTAAGATGTGTACACTGATTTTAGACATAATATCACTACACACTTAATAGTCGATAGTATAAGCATAACTTTTATATGCATTGGGATGCCAAAAAAATTATGTGCCTCCTTTAATGTGATATTTGCTTTGTTACAGTGGTTTGAAACCAAACCTGCACTATCTCCGAGGTGTGTCTGCATTGGCGTACTTGTATTAGAAAGGCGAGAGAGATTTAACTGAAAGGCAAAGACAACTGGTAGACGCAGAGACTGGAGTGCTGAGGCTGTAAGCCTAGGAAAGCCGGGGTCTGCGGCAGCAGCTAGAGGCAGGCGGGGGGAGGGCTCTATTCCAGAGACTCCAAGAGGAAGCAGTGCTGCTGACACCTCAATTCTGGACTTTTTGCCCTCCAGAATTATGAAGGGATGCATTTCTGTTGTTTATGTTGTTTATGGTGAGTTGTGGCAGTTCTAGAAAATTAACACTGAGATGTAATTTCGCATAGTGTACTCAAATGTCCAACGCAGCGGTTTCCAGTGTGCCCACAGGTGTGGGCAGCTGCCCTCGGTCACTTTCAGAATATTTGCGCCGTCTCCGGCAGAAACGCCGTACCCTTTGGCTATCACGCTCTGTCCCACGAATCCCCTCCCCATCCCTGAGCAATTGCTAGTCGGCTTTCTGTCTCTCTAAGTTCTCCTATTCTGGACATTTCATGTAAGTGGGATCATGCACGGTATCTTGTGCCAGATGCTGTCACTCAGCAGGAAGTTTTCAAGGCTCACCCACGTTGTGGCATTTACCAGTGCTTTATTCATTTTTGCCAAAAAACAACAGTCCATCATGTTGACTATTGGCTCATCAAATGGTGGGCACTGGGCTGTTTCCACATCTTGGCGACAGTGGATAACGCTGCTATAATAATCCATGTCATGTCCGTATTTTTTGTTGACATTTTCGTTTCAAGTATATACCTAGGATCAGAATTGACTGGATCATAGGTAACTCTTCATTGTTTGAAAAACTGGCAATTGCCTTTTTTTTTTCCCAAACAAAAGAAATATGTTTGGAAGCACATTTCCAAAGTGGCTGTACACCATTGTGTATTCCCACCATTAGTGCAGGAGGAGTCCAATTTCTCCACATCTTCACCAGTACTTGCTGTCGTCACACTTTCTGATTCTAGCCATTCTGGAGAATGTGAAATGGTATCTTCTTATGGTTTCAACTTACATTTTCTTGATGACTAATGATGTGGACTGAATACCAGTGGTCATCCGGTCCCATCATTTCATGGCAAATAGATGGGGAAACAATGGAAACAGTGACAAACCTTATTTTCTTGGGCTCCAAAATCACTGCAGATGGTGACTGCAGCCATGCAATTAAAGGATGCTTGTTCCTTGGAAGAAAATTTATGACCAACCTAGACAGCATATTAAGAAGCAGAGACATTACTTTGCCAACAAAGATCCATCTAGTCAAAGCTGTGGTTTTTCCAGTGGTCATGCATGGATGTGAGAGTCATGGATGGACTATAAAGAAAGCTGAGGGCTGAAGAATGGATGCTTTTGAACTGTGGTGTTGGAGAAGACTCTTGAGAGTCCCTTGGACTGCAAGGAGATCAGTCCTGAATATTCATTGGAAGGACTGATGCTAAAGCTGAAACTCCAGTACTTTGGCCACCTGATGCGAAGAACTGACTCACTGGAAAAGACCCTGATGCTGGGAAAGACTGAGGGCGGGAGGAGAAGGGGACGACAGAGGATGAGATGGTTGGATGGCATCACCAACTCGATGGACGTGAGTTTGGGTAAATTCTGGGAGTTGGTGATGGACAGGGAGGCCTGGCGTGCTGCAGTCCATGGGTCACAGAGTCGAATACAATTGAGTGACTGAACTGAATGATGTGGAACAGTTTTTATGTGCTTATTGGCTATTTGCATATCTTCCTTGAATAAATGTCTTCATATCCTTTGTTTATTTTTAAATTGGGTTCACCTACTCTGTGGACCGGTAATTTTTTGGTGTGAGAACATGAAAGCTGTGTTCCTTTACACTGAGGTACCTTGAGACATGACTTTCTCTTGAGTTGCTCTGAAGAATCAGATAGAAGCCAACACTCCCCGAGACTTCTGCCTTCTTCCCCTTCTGAGCATACCCCTCTGGTAGAATGAGGTCACTAGTCTTGAGAGCTGGCTGCCCTCAGTTCCTCCCCGGGTGGTGTGCATTCGTCATTGCTCCACTGCCTTCATCTACTTGAATCTGGGCCAACTTGCGACTACTTTGTCTGACACAGTACAGCAGAAGAGATGCTGCCCACTTTTCGACCTAGACTTAAGCAAGTTCTGCATTCTCTCAAATAATTAGTGTAAGAAATCCAAGTGGTGGTTGTAATCTTATGCAGTATTTCAAAGTTTTTCAGACCAATCTACTTTTACTGTACTATAAAACAGTTTTTTCTCATCAAAACCATACTGATGGAAATGTTTCATCACACAATTGTCCAAACACATAGAACGCGTAACATCAAAAGTGAACCCTAAGGGAAAGCATGGACTTAGGATGTAATGTGTCGATGCAGGGACGTCAGTGATAACAGCTGTATCCCTCTGCTGAGGGATGTTGATAATGGGGAAGCTAGCAATGGGTGCGCCAGGGAGTAAATGGGACCTCTCTGTGCCTTCCTTCCGATTTTGCTGTGAACCTAAAGCTTCACCTGAAAATTATCTTGAAAACCAAATAAGATAATAAAAATCACTAATATGCTTCTTAGTGATAAAGACCGCTACCATTTTGATCTATATCCCTGCTATTTTGCCTGTGCTAATAAATCCATATCTAGTCATCATTTGTCTCCCAATCAGTTTATCTTTATATGGTTTATAAAGAATGTTTGGCTTGATTTATATGTACTTTTCCCAACTCTGTCAAGTTTCTGACCAGGGTCATGATTCTCCTGGTCTCAGAAGCCTAAGACACTCTGACATAGTATTGGAAGGTGTTGGAGTTTAAGAGATATAAATTAAGAAAGTCTGGAAGACAGGGGATTGTGGAAGAGCAACTGGGGAGAGGAGACATAATCTCCCTCTTCAGCAATATTAAAATCTCTGATTCTTAGAAAGCCCAGTATTTCTACCTTTTAATGATCAGAACGGGAGTTTTTCATCTTCTACAGGTGCATTTTTGTTAAGGAGAAGGAGTGGGTGATGGACGAAGGGCTTCTCCCCATGACAGCAGTTACTGGGTGAATGCCCCCTTTCCTAAAAACACTGGGTCTAAACACACACACAGCCAACACATGTCTGTAAGTTTGGGTGATGGAACTTTAATGAGTTCTGCTTCAGGCGGCACAGGCTGAAATAAAACCACAGAAGATGAGTCTCAAACAGTGACCACAAGTCCTAGGGGCTAATTGCGCGGGTGGGGATGGGCACTGCATGGACCGCGGTGACGGCTGGACGCCTGGTGAGGGTCCGTGAAGGCGCGGCCAGTCCACCGCAGCACGTCCCAGCTGAGGCCCACGCATCATCTGAGCTCTAGAGTTGCTCAGAATGTAGACAGACATCTGCTCTGTTAGCATGGTGAGAGTGGGCTCAAACCAGAGGAGAAGGATATACTGACCAGAGCTAACTTATTGTAGCTATGAAGAATCGATGGACAACTGAGTCCAGATACATGTGCAGTGGAAATCTATGCAAAAGCCAAAAAGAAAAACATCAGTTTTTCCACTTTCTCGCAACAAAATAAATAGATAGCAAGTGAATTAAAGGCAAAGCATCATTTGGAACGCAGTGGTTGCCTTCTCCCTTGTGGATATTGAAAAGGTCTCTCGTCACATCCAAACGTGGAGGAGCGGAGGCCTGCAGCTCTCGGCGAAGCATCTGCTTCCTCACTGCTCTCTTCTGGCAGGAGAAGGCTGGCCTGTCCTTGGTGGAGGTTTGCCTGTCGAGGCTTGCCAACACACCCTGCAACCCCTGTCTGCTTGATGGCAGTGTCATACTTCACACTTTCTCACCGCTTACTGTGTCCGAGTCTCCCGCCATTAGTCACCGAGCCTGCCATCTTCACATCTGAGAAGTATAATCATGAATTTACATCCACTAAAACAAACCCTGTTCCTGTCTGCTGTAGTGCTGGGAAGGGAGCATGTATTTCTGGCAAGCTGTCTGTCCAAATGCAATCCCACCAAGAAAGAATAACCATCCTAGTTCTGGTATCAGCTTTTTTTTTTTGAGAATGCTTTTGCAAATCTGTGGTTGTTGGAGCACTGACTTTATTAGGTAGTAACCACTGACCGTGGTTGGCTTCCCAAGCTGCGTTAAGGCTGATGGCTAGATGGCAGACCGGGTATCATGACAAATGCCCCGACCATGCTGGTTTACAAGTAATGTTAGCATTTGGGTAAAGCAAAGTTTAAAGACTCTTACATGTAAAGATAACAGATGCGTGTTAGAAAATGGTAAAATGAAGATATTTATTAAATATAAACCTCTTTCTATTGAATACATTCCAGTAACATTAGAACTTATTGGTTATAAGTGAGGGGTAATAAAATGAATGGCTGTGTGGTTCTTTACTTCATTGTTATTACATGTTCATTTAAATACTCATGAAATGTTTGCCATGCTGTATTAATTAAGATAATTATTAGCAAGGATTATAAAGTCCTAAATAAGGCTGTGGAGACAAAGAGGAGAGGAAAGATCTGAAGGACATTTCTGCTGGAGAATCCATGGGAAAGGGATTCTGTGTAGAGGAGGAGGAAGGAGTTGGCTGACTACGGGCTTTTGCTTTGGGGAGACATTAGCTGAGTTCTGGGGACGCTTGATTCAAGGTATCTACATGAGGTGAATAAAATGAAAGATGGATCACTTAACCCAGCAAGGCTTGGTGAATTAAGGTGTCTGTTTGAAGATGCCTCCTCTCCCCACCACACAAGCAGGAGCCTGCAGCCGGGTTTGGCTGTGATATCCTAGTATCTGCCTAGACCTGACCTGTGTCTGAGCAGGTTCAAGGGAGAGGGTCTGGGGAAAAGGACATTGAAAAGCCAGGAGGATGGTCTAAAGCTGTGTGTGAGCCCCATTCTAATAGACTCTGTGGGAGGAAAGAATATCACTTTTTTGAAGGCCAAGCTGATTCATGAGTCTGAGCGCCCACTTCCTGCTCAGCTGGGGGCACACCCCTCTGTCACTCGGCCTCCTCCCTTCCCTTGGGACTGAACCAGCGCCTGGGGTAGAGGGCAGGCTTGTAGGACGTCATCGGCAGAACCCCCACGGTCTCTGTAAGTCCGCTGTGTTCGCTGCTGGCGCCGTCACCGTCCAAACTCCTGACACGTATCTCTGACGTGTCTCTGACACGGGGTGGTTTTCTGTCCCCACATCACAGGGCTGCGGGCAGCTCTGACGGAGCCAAGACCACCCGTGGGCGCCGTGGTCCCCTCTCGCTCCGAGGTCTCTGGGCCCCCCAGCACCGCCGTGGAGCGGGACCAGGGGGCTCTCCCATTTCCCGGGTCCTGTGCTGTCTCCCCTCCCCAGCCCCCGGGACCCCCACAGCCCTCACGATTTCTGCGAGCCCCTCCCCTTCCCTCCTCTCCTCCGAGGGGGCTCAGGGTAAGGCAACACAGAGCAGCAGGCTGGCAGGAAGTCTGGCAGGCTTCCCGTTCTGCACTCTGCAGTGTCCCTGCCTGAGGCAGTGAACCGGACAGCTGGCGGTGGGCTTTGATGAGGGAAGGAAAGGGGAAAGCGCAGGAGGACGTCGACTTAATACCTCCACACGCGATGTGGCTGCCTCAGTCCTAAGCCTGAAGGTGCAAGGCGGAGAGGGAAATTCTAGGTTTTGAAGACAGTGTGGTGAAAAGCCTGGCAAGCCCATGGATCGCAGGCTTGGGGAAGTAAAGGGAAGACAGAGCCTGAAAGAGCCCTTCTTGGGTGGAAGTGGCTAACTAGCTTGTCTCTTCCCAGGATGTTCAGGGCTCCATGGAAATAGGGGCGTGGAAGCAGCGGGAATATTTCTTTCTCTGTTTCCCTTTGAAAAAGCTGACAGAGGAAAGGTTTCTCCTCAAAAGGAAGTTGGATTTACCCTGCTTTCTGCAGATCAATTGATCTGCACTTGCATCTCTGCTTCCTGGTACGCCCTGCCCCTCCCAGGCCCTGGAACCCAACGACCTCCTAACCCAGGGAGAGGCAGAGCTGGAAGGCTGGTCTGAGCAGAAGGGGAATATCAGTGGATCTGCTGCTGGGCTGGTCTCGGTTATTGATTAACTTACGGAGCACAGCAGATGCGGCTGACGGTGCTCTTTCAAAATAAATCAGTATTCTGGACATTGAAAGGGACGAGGAGGTGTGAGGGAATCGCAGAGACAGGCTGAGCTAAGATCAGACCACAGAAGGTCAGGTACCACCAAGAGGTTTCTGGCAGAAGGAGGTAGCCTTTCTATGGAAGAATGTAGGCAGCTGGGGGAGGACATCAAAGATGATCTGTTTACAATTCCCTCTTCCAACAGGGCCTGCATCTTTGAGTCCTCCCAGAAAAGATCAAGGAGGAAAGAGCTGGGAGGGGGGACAGTGGTGGCTCAGTCGGCCCCCGTGAGATGGAGAGACAGCAGGGACGTCTGCCGGACTGAGCTGTGGATACCACTCCAACAATGTCACCCTGGCGGGCTGCAAGGGGGCAGGGGTCCCAGAGATGGCGCTCCCCCTCACCGCCAGGAGTGACGGGTGCTGGTAGCATCACCAAGGGCAGATGTCTGGTGTGGCCAGGGCCGCTGGCTGAGTGTGGAGCCCAGAGCAGAGGGGAGGAAGCGGCGGATCCCGGGAAGTCAGGGTTCCCACGGGGCCATGCCTGTCTTCCCCATGACGTCACAGTACGCTTATGCATTTGCGAGCGTCCCAAGAGACCGGGCCTCTGTTTGTGCATTTATGCACCCATCCATTTGTTTCCTGGGTAGCGAGGATATGGGTGTAGAAATGAAGTCTCTGCTTCCACGGAGGACTCTAACGCTGTCAGCTCCTGAGCAGCAGCAGAAGCCCAAGGAAGCAAAGCGAGGAGACGGGATATGGCAGAGCTGCTTCAGACGGGGCGGTGGGGAGGGCTCCTAAGGAGACTTGGGATGGTGGCAGAGCAGCTTCAGACGGGGCGGTGGGGAGGGCTTCCTCAGGAGACTTGGGATGGTGGCAGAGCAGCTTCAGACGGGGCGGTGGGGAGGGCTTCCTCAGGAGACTTGGGATGGTGGCAGAGCAGCTTCAGACCGGGCGGTGGGGAGGCTTCCTGAGGCTGCGCTCCGAGTCGCCTCCGGCAGGGCGCAGCTGAGCGGCTCCCGCGACCCCCTCACACAGGAGTGCTGGGCACAGCGGCCTCTCCAGACACGGTCTCCCAGACCCAATGTGAGGTGTGGGGTCTGCACCAACGACCATGTGAAGCGGGGCAAAGCCTGGCAGAAAAGGAAGAAAAGTTAGACCTTATTTTATTTCCCGAGAATCATTAATAGTGACAGATCCCCCCTCTGTCTTTTGTCCCGCTCCTCGTCCTGGGCGGCTCCGAGGGTGAGCTTCCTCTTCTGAAACTCTTTCCTGCTGAGTCTGGGCATCGTCCTGACTGGGACGGAGGAGCAGGACTTCTCCAGCCGCCTTCAAGGGTGGGTGATGTCACCAGGCCTCAGAGTCGGCGGTTCATACCCCTGAGTGCCCACCGTTTGCCTAATCTTATGGGCTTCCCTAGTGGCTTAGATGGTCAAGAATCTGCCGGCAGACCCGGGTTCGATCCCTGAGCCAGGAAGATCCCCTGGAGAAGGGCATGGCCACCCACTCCAGTGTTCTTGCCTGGAGAGTCCATGGACAGAGGAGCCTGGCGGGCTGCAGTCCAGGGGGCCACACAGAGTCAGACACGCCTGAGCGATTTGGAGACAAGGGACACCAGGTGATTTAGGATACGTGGCCCAAATGTTAACAAAGGGGACTCGGTCATGTGCCAGACTCTTCCTAAACATGAGCTGTCTAAGTCTTTTTCCCGTTGGCGCAAGCGTGCCCTGAGGTTGAGGTTCACGTCCTAGGTCAGGTGACTGGAGTGCATGGTGACCACGGTTTCTCCATGAGCTCCCTGGGGTGGGGTGTTGGGGGGTGTAGGGTATGTGTGTGTGAGTTGCTCAGTCACGTCTGACTCTCTGTGACCCCGTGGAGTGTAGCCCGCCAAGCTCCTCTGTCCTGGGGATTCTCCAGTGAGAGGGCTGGAGTGGCGGCCATCCCCTCCTCCGGGGGATCTTCCCGACCCAGGGATGGAACCCTGGTCTCCTGCGCTGCAGGCAGACTCTGCCTCTGGGCCGGCAGGGCAGCAGGGCGTAGTGGCAGCTACTGCCTGAAGGCAGGGGGCCCTCCGTTGGCAGCCGGGTCCAGGTATTCAGAGAAAGAACCACCAGACGGAGGCAGTGGTCCCGGTTTTTGTGCTGACACCCCAAGGGCGACCCCCTTTCTCCCTCGAGTTCAAAGGTCTTAAAAGGTCTAGCTGAATCTGGGAGGTCAGGGCCAGGGCCTGAAATACTTGCTTTTTCAGTTCTCGAGAGGCCCCTTCACATTCTGAATTTCACTCAAGAGGATCCTCATCCTTTTCTTTCAACTTTCCACATAGTGGCCTCGCCATTAGACCCTTGCTAGGGATCCCTGTGCAGCCGAGTGTCCAAGCTGTGTTCCAGGTTAAGGAGGGGCAGGGTCCCTGCGGCCAGCTTCTCTGAACGGCTGTGAGAATGAACCCTACACGGTCACCCTCAGGTCAGTGCATTCGCTCAGTCGTGTCCGTCTCTTTGCAACCCCCTGGACTGTACAGACCATGGGATTCTCCAGGCCAGAACGCTGGAGTGCGTGGCCATGCCCTCCTCCAAGGGATCCTCCCAGCCCAGGGATGAAACCCAGGTCTCCCACATTGCAGGCGGGTTCTTTACCAGCTGAGCCACCAGGGGGGTGTAGGCACAGCCCTTTGGCACCGGTGCCTCCGACCTGAAGTGCTGGGCGTGCCAGGCCTCCACGCCCAGCACCCGGTGAGCCAGTGAAACCCAACCAAACTCCAAGGAAAGAAAGGTTAGAGTTTATTACCCAGATTCCATTTTCATTTCGCAGAATTTGTTAATGGGCTTTGCTGATGTCACATTCATTTAGCGATGGCATGACTGAAGTGTCACGGTCAGTTGTATGAAAGCGCTCATAGTTTTTCTTTTCCGTAGATGAAAAGGCTTTGAGCTTTGAAGACTTGCAGGACAAACAGAACTCTGACTTACCTTTCACAGTATTTTATATTGCTCCCAGCTGCAGTTTGTCTTCTCATGGGAAGTAGTCTAAAAGTCAAGAGACATCAAAATATTGATTTCTTTTTAGCCTATCTGAGTAATATTTGCATAGAAATATTTTAAAATACATAAAATTAAGTGAACACCCATAATCATTTGATTTAATCATTAATTAAGGTTTCATGCAAACACTGCTTGAGTACCTCTGTGAAACAGGTACTGGGCTACAGTCTGGACTCAAAAGATAAATAAGCCAAAGTCCTTTTTCCTAATGAGTTCATAATTCAGTGGGAAAGATAACGTAATTACAAACCAGTTTGACAAATTCTGTGCCGGAAGGAAGCCCAAGGTCTTGAAGTGGTGAGTGAGAAGGCACGCCTGGAGCTGCTGGGGCGTGCAGGGAGCTCTGTGGGCGTGCTGCTGAGACGGAGGCTGCAGACACCAGAGCGGCCGGAAGGGGCACCCTGCGGAGCAACAGTGTGTCAAAGCTGCCAGGGCGCTGGAGGGCATGGCAGGTTCCAGAGCTGCACACAGAGCCCGTGCCACAGCGAGGCGCTTGGAGGGTTCCACGCGGACCAGCAGAGCCGCGTCACCAGCTCAGGCTTCTCCACGCTCGCCGCAGCCTCCTCCCGCACTGTCTGCCCTCAGCTCGGGGTTGTCATGCTCACCCCAAACATATCCCAACGTGCAGACCCTGTTCTCACAAGCCCAGTCCTTCTGTCTTTCCTAGCCTCTTAGGGTGTTTGAACTCTTTCTGACTTTTCACTACTTGTCTCAGCTCCTGCCTCTTCCAAGAAGACCTCTTTACACCTGCTCAGAGATCTTTCCCCGCTCTGAATTGATTTTGTCCTTTAAGGCAACACCCTTGAGAATCTAATTACTCTATCTTTTGTTTCTTTCAGGTGCTAAATTGGCATTTCCTACTCACTTGTGAATTTGGTAACCGTAGCTGCCCCTTTGTGATCTTAATTTGTCTAGCTTAGGGTAAGGCATGATGAGCACTCTTGGCAAGAACAGTAATTTGATAAATATTAACTGGACACTTTTTTCAAGGCCGCAGCTGTATACTGATTGTAATTTGGAGTCCCTAGTCTCTTGTACCACTTGGTAGTAAAATGGGGAATTTTAATTTCACTTACACAAACTTGTCCTGTGACCTTATCCTGGAAATGAAGAAAAATCAATTAGCTCTGTGCATATCATATATATGTCACTGAAACACACTATAGAGTAGAAAAAGCAGCTTCTAGAATAGTATAGCATGATGCTGTTCACGTAAGTTTAGTATGTATATACACACTATATATTAATACATTTTAATAGGCATTTGTGTGTTGTTAAAGAATAAAACATGGACCAGAAGCACACACAAGCAACTTATGCTAATGGATGTCTCCGCATTGGGAGAAGATGGTCAAAGACAACCGCAATGCGGTCTATTTTTATTTTGCAAGGTGAAAAGTCCAACATGCTTGAGACAGAAAGCCTCGCAGCAGTCACTGTTCTAACATGCCATCATAACATGCTGCCCTATTGTTTGTTGTGCTCCTTGTGTCTTTGTCTTCTTGAAATTTTTTCTCAGACATCTGCAGACTCATGTCCACACAGAAGCTGTATGTTTGTTCAAGAGCTGGAATGTTTGGGAGCAGAGCAGACAAGAAAGATGGAGAGGGAGCTTGAACAGCTCAGTTACTGCGAGTAGAGAACGTTCCTTGTAAAATATTCAAGCCCCTGCTATTTGCCATTATAGCTCTTTGTAGACCAGGAGACAAGTCTTGTAGAAATAAATTCTGTGGCCCTTGCACGGTCTTTGGTTCACTGTAGGCTCCACGAGACGGTCTGGGCACTGCCCTGGAGGGCTTCAGCGAACTCTCGTAAATGAACTGAAGCTTGCTCTCTGCCTTCTTTGAAGCGAATGATTTCAGGTGAGGTTAATGGGTGTTAGTTATGCCAGGAGGTAGACTATATGGGGCTTGGATTTTAATGCCCGAGCTCCTGCCATTCTAAGGTCGGTGCTGACTCAGGGGAGTTGCAAGTAGGCAGGCAGCACCCAGGCACTGATGGTTAGCATCCCCGGAAAGGCTGGGAGGCCGGGAGGCCGGGCGCCAGCAGTGACCTACAGCTGGAGGACCCGGCACACGGCCAATGCACAGGATCCGAACTGCGCTCACTTTTCACGTCAGTGGAAAACTTGAAAGGAACACATTGGGCTGATTCAACAGGACTGTGTTCAGCCTGAGGAGATAAAAAACAGACCATTGGTTCCACATAGGACAGCCCAGTTGTTCTAATACTAACTCACAGGGAAGTTCCTTTTGAAATCCCCAGTCTGCCCTAGGTTCCTCAGAAAAGGTCTTGAGGTAGACGTTTTAGAATCCTTTGAAGTTATGTGCATGTGTATATGTATGTATACAGACACACAGGCATGTGTCCATGAAGGATACACAGATAGACCCAAACATATGTAGGTGATTTGCATACATAGATCATGATAATATACAAATAAACCTTATATCTGTATAAACGATAGGTTGTATGTATGCCATTCTTGTTCATTCGCTCAGTCGTGTCTGACTCTCTGTGACCCCATGAACTGCAGCATTCCAGGCCTCCCTGTCCATCACCAACTCCTGGAGTCCACCCGAACCCATCAGTGATGCCATCCAGCCATCTCCTCCTGCCCTCAGTTCTTCCCAGCATCAGGGTCTTTTCAAGTGAGTCAGCTGTTTGCATCAGGTGGCCAAAGTATTGGAGTTTCAGCTTCAGCATCAGTCCTTCCAATGAATATTCAGTACTGAGCTCCTTTAGGATGGACTGTTTGGATCTCCTTGCAGTCCAAGGGACTCTCAAGAGTCTTCTCCAGCACCACAGTTCAATATAGATCCCAACAAATCAGTACCTAGGATCAATAAATGTTTAGTGAATTGAGTGGGCATAATGAATAGGAAAAAGGTAAGATTTTACTCTTAAATGTCTTATTCTTGATGGAGATTTGTTAACCTTCCTGAACTGGACTGCAGTTTCAGGATGGACAGTAACAACTGGGCCAGCTGGGCATTTTGGGGTCGGAGGGGAAAGACAGGGAATGGTAGGTCTCCAGGTTTGGGGTGGGGTCCTACGGTCTGCAGCGTGTTCTCTCCTCTCCTGCTGGCAGGGGTGTGGCTGTGATTCTCAGCTTAAGGCATTGCTGCTGTGTGTGAGGCTCTGTGCTAGGCGCTGACGACGCTCTGCTCACCTAACCCTTACTCGGAGACCTGCTGGCTACCAACATCCTCGTTTTCAGAACCGTTTAGACCAAGTAGGTTTGCTCAGGGGCTGTGACTCGTAAGTGGCAGAGCTGGGGTTTGAGCCTAGCTCTGGCTGACCCCGTGCCTGCGTTAGCCATCCGCAGTGAGGGCGGTGCTTCTGGTCATACTCGACAGCGGATAGGAGGGGCCTTCTCTCCAGTGAAAGCCTGGGGGCAGCTTGGACTACAAGAAGCAGGTTCCATGAAGGTGACTCCCCCAGCAGCTGTGAGGACCACAGAGATGTTCCCAGACGGCTCTCCAGAGGCAACAGAGCGCACGCTGGGGGTCGGCTCTGCACCGGGCAGAGGATGGCAGAGCGTGGAGGAGGAACCTGGGCCTAGCGCCTGTGGACACACGATCAAAACCCGCACCGGCTGCCACGAAGTTGCGCAGACTTGGGAGCTCTAGAATGATGGATGAGAGCAGTGTCTGCCTCGCAGAGGTAATGCTCTTGTTTTAGCCACTCAGTCGTGTCTGACTCTCTGTGACCCCACGGGCTGTAGCCCGCCAGACTCCTCTGTCTGCGGGATTCTCCAGGCGAGGATACTAGAGTGGGCTGCCATCTCCTCCTCCAGGGGATCTTCCCGACCCGGGGATGGGACCCGGGTCTCCTGCATTGGCAGGCGGATTCTCTACTGCTGAGTCACCTGGGAAGCCCAGAGCTGGTGTTCGTACTGGAGGCAAGCAGCGCAGGACAGTCCTAAGCTGCGGGTAGCAATTATTATTGACCACATGAATCATGGACATTGAACCCAGACAGAAAACAGTGTCCAGTGAGTGGTCTAGGTAGAGGGCCCAAACAGTCAGAGCTGGTGTGAATGCACGGCTCCCAGGCCCACAGCACAGGGGTGGCCTGCACACACGGCCTCCCCTCTGCTGTGGACAGGGCGGTCAGACCCGGGGCAGGGCACACAGCTGCCTCCACCGTGTTCTGTGCCGCGGTTTACCCCCAGGGCCCCCGACGGGGCTTGGACAGGCTGGCAGGCTGCTGGGCGGATGGCGCTCCGGCTCTGGGCCACCGTCAGCCTGCGGACAGCTCTCCGTTTTGGCCCCGTCTCTCGTGTGTGCCAAAGGGACCCATTCCCTTGTATGCTGGCATGGATTTTTAAAATGTTCAGCAATACTATTTATGAGCACAAAAATAGTAGACATTTCATACCATACGCAGCACAAACATACACAATTGGAGGATCGTTACTAACTCTCAGTGTAGTGACAGTTTCAGGTGGACCGTGAAGGGACTCAGCCACACACATGGCTGCATCCATTCTCCTCCAAACTCCCCTCCCGGCCAGGCTGACACGTAGCACTGAGTAGAATCCCCTGTGCTATACAGGAGGCCCTTGATACTTATCTATTTTAAATATGTATGCTGGTGTATTTTAAGGACAGAATTTTCTCTCTGAATGAATGGTTTGCCTCCTCTTTGAATGAGAATTTTCATTGCCGAGGGAAGCTCATGCATACGCTCACTAACGTGGGTAAGACTTAGGGAAGAAAGACAGTGGAAATGATCAACTTTAATAGCTAACATATATTTAGCACTTACTTTGGGCCAGGCGCTGTTTTAAATGCCTCACATGGAGCAGTCTTTAAATAATTTAATTCTTACGATAACACAGGTTGATACTAGAGTCATCTCAGTTCATGGTTGAAGCAGCTGGCACTGAGTATTTAGACTTGTTGCCCACAGTCAGAGTCCGTGCGTGGCAGAGCTTGGATTTAAACCCTGGCAGTCCAGCGCCAAAGGTCTTGCACAGCTGGAGGCAGTAATCGGTATTCACTGCCCCGCAGGCTTCATAGCGTGCTGACAGAGTTGTGTACAAACCGAATGGCAGTTAGCAGAAAGAGTCCCTCTAAGTCAGCGGCTCAAGGGCTTTGCTACCCAGAGTTAAAGGCATGCTTCTCAGGACTGTCACCGGCATCTAATTTTAGAGCAGTTAGTGACAGCAGGGGTTCTAGTCCATATTTACTGAAATCAAATTAAACGTGTGCTCATTTCGTTACTGGAAATGTCCCTTGCCTTAATGCTATGCCCAGAGGACACGGTGTCGTGGCCGGACCACACGGTCTGCCGTCTTTGTTCACCACACGCAGGCCCGCTTTTGCGACCTTGTTGTATGGGAACTAGCCTTGTCAGTGTCGGAGTGAGACATTCTCCTCTGATTTCCTTTATGCTCTACATGTTGCTTGTTTTCCTTTCATGAATTTTCCTTGCTTGTAACAGAGAGTGTTTTTTGGTTCAAATGGGTAGGTAGCCCAAGACCTTCCAGGCCCTGGGAGTTCTGAAATGTTCTAATTCTTTCCAGTTAGAAAGAAACAAGTAGCAAGGTGATAAGTACTTGGGAGGACAGGCAGACACTCAGTTTCATTCTGCTTGTTATTATCATCTACCCTCTTGAAAACGGGATCCAGTGAGGTCTGGGTAGTAGCTCCTTTTCTTCCTCATCTTAGATGACGTGGTGGCGCTGCTTGAATTCTGAATGTCGTGAACCAGTGTCCGTCTGGGCCTGTGTCCCCAAATCTAACAGTGCCTCCTCACGTAAAGAACACGCCCTGGCCGTTTCCTGCTGAGTCTCTTCGGTTCTTCTGTTACTTCTTCCTCTCGTCCCTCTTTGTCCTTTCTCTGGGGCTCAATTCCCGGCACTTCTTAGCAATACTGGTTGCATCACGGCTGCCTTTATGCTTGCTTCTGGACATCCTGGGCTTGAAGTGAGGATCCTGCCCTTCTCTCCTCCATACAGCGCTGTACCGCAAAGCCTACAAAAGCACGACCGCTTGTACAGGATGCCCGCGTGTGGCCGTGGACACCAGACGCGTGAGCTAGCTCACGTGGTCGGACATGTGAATCCACATCCACACCTGCGAAAGTCTGCGACCTGAAGGTTCGTTTGCAGGGAGCTTACTGTACACCCTCTGTTATTAGCCAAATCCGAACCCACGGCGCTTCATTCATTCTGATCACACCTCGTGAGCTTTCACTCTCTGGACCTGACTTTCCCCACTGGGGAGAAGGCCTTGCTGAATGAAGAGGCAAGTCAAGACTCAGGCAAAACGGTGGTGTTGCGCCTTCCCGACCCACGTCACCCCTTCCTGCTGTGAGGCCGCCTCTCTCTGGTGAGCCAGGTCTACGCCTCCATGGTCCTCCTCCCCTCGCATTCGGGGCTTGTGAAATAGTTTGATAAAATCACTTGCAGTGATTTGCGACTGATTGGTCAGAGATCATTGTTTTTTCATTATATTCTGGGACATTTGCCTTTTAATAGAACTAAAGTCTTCATCCAAAGGAATAAATGCACTCTAGAAGTAAGGAACAGGTCCAGCAGGTATAGTTTTGAAGTCGAGTGTTTCTTTCTGGTACCCATGAACACGTCAGTGGCCACTTTTACTGCTTATTGAGAGGCTGACTTTGCCTATTAAGCATTCACTTGCTGAGAACAACAAGCTATGTGCCGAGTGTCTTGTTAACTTTCAAAGGCCAACAGTGAGAGTAGTTTCCAGTGGTTTTAACTACAGTGTATCAGTGTGATATGATAATACATGTGCTTATAAAAATGAGTGAAACTTGTCTTACATATAAACTTAATATTTAAATGCACAATTCCATAATTTGAATTTCATGCTCCTGTGGAGAGTAACAAGAAGGCTAAAGAGGGCTGTATAGATCCATGTCTCCAAATGCGGTCCCTGGACCAGAAGCATTAGCATCACTCGGGACCTTGATAGAAAAGTACCTTCTCCAGCCCCTCCTGAGAAATGCCACAGCTAGAACCCTGGAGCTGAGCCCCACAATCTGTGTTTTAATAAGCTCGCTGGGTAGTTTTGATGCACTCTGCAGTGGGAGAACCAAGGTTGTGGATGATTGTGTTTGAACTCCTCCTAATTCGCAGACGAGTAAATTGCGGCCCAGAGAGACGGAGAGGCTGAGCGAGCTGCGGATTTTTAGTGCCGTGTTCTCTTAACCAGCCCAAGATAAGTCCCTCTGGCTAATCAGTTCGAACGAGTGAGGTTTGCGGCAGCGTCTTTGATTGGCAGGCCAGTCACATCACCGCTTGATTGTGTGACTCCTCTTGTAAGGCTCGGGGGTGAGGCTTGAACAGCTTCAATCTCCTGGAGCCTCTCAGGGATCAGGCTCCTCCATATTCACTCTCTTTAAAAAGATCAGCATTCATTTTCCTTTAAAGTTGGGGTTAGTCAGCCTGAGTTGCATACTAATCAGGTGAATGAATTCATTACCAACAGCTAGATTAAGTTTTGCTGCTGTTCCGCCCGGGGATTCTAGTAAAGGGACCAGCACGAAAATCCTTTACTGATCATGGCAGACTGAAAATGCAGTCCTGCGTGGCGAGTGGCATTCAGAAATACTGAAAGGAAATGAAAAATTAAAACGGCTTTTGCCTAAACACACGGGGCAGGGGGAAGCCCTGGGGTGCCACCAAACAGGCACCAGGGCTGTGGGCTGCACACGCTCCTCGTCTTTGCCGCCTGCTCACCTAGAGGGGACGCCGCTCGAGGATGCAGAGAGGGGAAGTCACACGCAGGACCTCACGGCGCTGCACAAATGTCAGGACAAGCACCGATGTGTGTGTTTCTAGCAGCCTCGCTTACCCACTCACCTCGAAGTCATGACCTCTCCACGACCGAGTTCCTCTGACTGCTCTCCTCGGTACAGACTGGTCAGCCTGCGCCTTCCTCCGGCTCCCCGACTGCCTGCCGTGTGCCAGGGCAGCTCTGGGATGGCTGGTCCTCGCTTTTCGGCCTTTTATTCTTGAATGAATGACTTTTGCCTCTGTTTTCTCCTATACTTATTGGAAAGGAGCACATTCTGTTTCTTTCTTTTAGTGGTTATCCTAGGAGTTTCACCAAATATATTTAAATTATTGAGGTTGACCAACACCCTGACCTTCCTCCCAGTAGTACAAGTTCCTTTCAAAGTTTAATTCCATTTATACCCTCTTGAATTTTGTTATTATGGTGTATTTTTAAGTCTGCTTATAAACAAAAACATTATTATTATTGTCTTATACTATCATATTGATTAATAGTAGTTCACTTTATTCCATCCTGCATTTCAGATCTTACATCTAGAATTATTTTCCTTTAGTTTGCCTTAGGTATATAAATGGCTTTATTTTGACTTCATTTTTTTTATTGAAGTGTAATTGACCTAGAAAATTATATCAGTTTCAACTATTTGTCGTTGTTCAATCACCCAGTCGTGACCTTTGTTTCAAGTATATAATGTAGCAATTCAATATACATTACAAAATGATCACCACGATGAATCTAGTTACTTCATTCTTGAAAGATATTTCATAGGGTATAGACTTTCAGATTGGCGAGTGGTTCTTTTAAGTACTTTTAAGGCTTTATTCCACTGTTATCAGGATTCAGTTGATGTGTTGAGAAATCGACTGTCTAGCTTATTTCTTTGCAAAAGACCTGACTTTTTTTCCCTGGCTTAAATTTTTTTCTCTTTGCCAATTTTCAGCAATTTTAATATAATGTACTTTTTAAAGTTTATTTTATTTTACTTGAGATGCAGTAGGTTTCTTGAATATCTGGAATACTGCCTGTTATTAGCCCCTGAAAAATTTCAGATACAAGCATACTTCATATTACTGAGCATTGCTTTATTTTACTTTGCAGATATTGCATTTTTACAGATGGAAGATATACGGCAACCCTGCATTTAGCAGGTTTACTGGAGCCATTTTTCCAATAGCATCTGCTCACTTTGTGTCTCTGTTGCATTTTGGCAATCCTTACAGTATTTTGAACTTTTTCATTATTACTGTATTTGTTATGGTGATCTGTGATCACTACTACGACTCACTGAAGTCTTGGATAATGGTTAGCATTTTTTAGCAAAAAAATATTTTTTAGTTCAGGCATGTCTTCAGTGGTAAAGAATCTGCCTGCCAATGCAGGAGACACAAGATATATTGGTTTGATCCCTGGGTCAAGAAGATCCCCTGGAGTAGGAAATGGCACTCTACTCCAGTATTCTTGCCTGGAAAACTCCACGGGCAGGGGGACCTGACAGGCGGCGGTCCAAGGGGCCGCAAGGAGTCAGACACGACGGAGCAGCTGCACACGGCACTTTTTTTTTTTTTTTAAGACATACTGCTATTTCACACTTGAAAGACTGCAGTATAATATAAACACCACTTTCACAGCATTTGTGTGACTTGCTTTATTGTGATATTTACTTTATCGTGTTGGTGTGGAAGCAAACCCACAATATCTCCAAGGCATGCCTATATCATCTTTTCAAATATTGCTCTAACCCATGCTGTCTCTTCTTTCATTTCAGGTCTTCAATATTTATACCTTATTATTGCATTTCCTCCACCCTTAACCCCCTTTTCTGCATTTTCTGCCTCTTATTCCCTCTTGATGCCAAACTCAGGATCGTTTATCCTGTCTTATTTCCCAAATATAAGTTAGGCATTCAGTGACTCTTAGTTGAATGAAGTGAAATAGTGAACTTCAGAAAAGTTCTTACTGTATGAGAATAGCTTTCTGTGAGATAAACAACTTGAAAAAAGCTTGATCTGACACAAACCTTTCAATTTCATGTTACAAAACAGGCCGGTGGGGTGAATGACTTAGTCAAGCTCACGGCGCTTGGCAGTAGTGTTTCTGGCCCCGGCACTCCGCTCTGACTTTAAATCCATTCTTCTTTCCGCTTCACCACAAAATTTCTCATTCAAATCCAAAATATTGTAATATGCGTAGTGACGATGTGAGTACAGCATTTTCTCTGTTCTCACTTGTGAGAAATTGCACTGTTACTGACAAAACAATCTATTTCCTCTCAACAACCAGTGAGAAACAAGCAACTTTTAAATGATGTAGGATAGGACCAGGAGGTCTTAAGAACCCGTCAAAGAGGGGTTTGATGGCTTCCAGTAAGATAGTGACTTACTAGTAGAAAGCCCTCAGGTAAATAAATAGAGCATCTTCTCATTCACTAGTTTGGCAAAACCCACCCGGAAGCGTAACAGGAAAAATAGTAGATTACAATGAAGTCTTGTCTACACTAATGTGATGGAGAATTTTTAGAGAATGATGAGGACTTATGCCTGAATAATTAGCCCTAAGATATGAGCCCTTTATCACAATTCTAAGAGCACTAGTCTGCTGAAAATAGATGCTTTTACATGGGTGGGTGAGGACAAAACTGAGATGAGTTAAACAGCATCTACGAATGCAATCTGTGGGGAGACTCAGATTATGGGAAAAAGCAAAAAATACAGAGAATACATAAAATAAACCCAAAGACATGCAATAGGATGTATGTATGTGAACGAGTGCCATGGAGCTAGAGGAGGGAGGGGGAAATTAATTTTTGTTAGTCATTTTGAAAAACTACGAAACAGTAGTATTTATATATGAATAGATCAGTGTAATAGCCTAAAGGACTTTCATGAACATTTGGACTAAAGCAGGTTTCCTAGGGTGCAGTTTTGAGAGATAGTTTGTGTCTTTTCGCTTTTGGCTATTTAAATGTTTCTGAAAATCACATTTACTCATATACTTGCTTATTTCTCCCCAGTTGTGTCGTTTCCAATACAAAGTTGCTGCTGTTACTCAGTTGCTGTCCTGTCCAGGTGTTTGTAGCCCCATGGACTGTGGCACACCAGGATTCCCTGTCCTTGACTATCATCTGGAGCTTGCTCAAACTCATGTCCATCGAGTCAGTGATGCCATCCAACCATCTCATCCTCTGTCGTTCCCTTCTCCCCCTTCCCTCAATCTTTCCCAGCATCAGGGTCTTTTCCAGTGAGTCAGTTCTTCGCATCAAGTGGCCAAAGTACTGAAGCTTCAGATTCAACATCAGTCCTTCCAATGAACACCCAGGACTGATCTCCTTTAGGATAGACTGGTTGGATCTCCTTGCAGTCCAAGGGACTCTCAAGAGTCTTCTCCAACACCACGGTTCAAAAGCATCAATTCTTTGGTGCTCAGCCTTCTTTATGGTCTAACTCTCACATCTATACATGACTGCTGGAAAAACCATAGCTTTGACTATATGGACCTTTGTTAGCAAAATTATGTCTCTGCTTTTTAATACAGTATCTTGGTTTTTCATAGCTTTTCTTCCAAGGAGCAAGCATCTTTTAATTTCATGGCTGCAGTCATCATCTGCAGGGATTTTGGAGCCCAAGAAAGTCTCTCACTGTTTCCATTGTTTCCCCATCTATTTGCCATGAAGTGGTGGGACCAGATGCCATCATCTTAATTTTCTGAATGTTGAGTTTTAAGCCAGCTTTTTCGCTCTCCTCTTTTACTCTCATCAAGAGGCTCTTTGTTTCCTCTTCCTCGTCTTCACTTTCTGCCGTTAGAGTGGTTTATGGGATGAGAAAAAGAATAAAATACATTAAACTCCTTTGAGTCACTTGGTCACACCCCTCTCCATCCCTGGCTTTGAAGCAATAATCGTTCCCATATACCTGTTCCGTTCCTCCCCATTGCCTTTTATAGAAATAAAATAACAAAATAACACAAAACAACCCATACCTATATGATGACAGATAAGGAGAGAAACAATTATTTCATGTTCTTCTCCCACTACCCTTGTTTTTACCCTTTGTCCCTGTCAGGGTGAACTCACTAGTTCCAAGTCTCAGCATACCATGCCTCCAAGAGCAGCGTCCCAGAGAGGAGGGCAGCCCTGTGTCCAGAGCAGAGCAGGAGGACTCTGAGCCTGGGTCTGTGGGAAAGGGGACTGCATCCAAGCCTAAGCCACCAGCTGCTGGCCATGTGCTTCCTGCCTGTAACCTCAAAGTGACAAAGTGAAGGATCCAGACCGATACATTCCCTCCTTCCCTGCACTCCAATAAAGAGTGTCATCATATCTGCAAATGATAAGATCTGACACATTCTCTGGGACCATCTCTTTTCAAGCAGCCATCTGCATTCAAGCCATCTGTCTGTTTCTCTTGCTTATTAGTCATGTCCCTGAGAAACCAAATGTAGTGTCTTCAAATCCTTAAAGGCCAGGAAATAGTATTGATCAGAAATTGGAAAGGATGACATTTTGTTGCAGATAGTCTGCGTCCTTACAGTGCAAAATAAAGCACTGAAAATTGAATTTTTATCAGGATAGAAAGTCAAGCAAGAACATTCATCCCTCAATGTGTATTTTTCTTTTTTTTTCTGTCTCCTCCTTTTTTTTGGTTAGTTGGTTGGAATTTGTTTTGTGTCCTGAAACTGATTAGGGTAAATTGTTCTGTCCTAATTTTTCTTCTTTGCTTGCTTGTCATGACTGATGTGCATAAAGAGGCAATTATTCACCCAAACCATTCAATCCTAATGTTCTTCCAAGTTTCAGTTTTAATCCAGGGGGAGTTTTAGAAACAGCACCATAGAAAGAGCCCTGGTTTATTTGTCAGACATCCTAACGTCAGGACTCTAGCTTTGAAGTTTGGATAGGTTATTTGACATAATTTACCTTGTTAGATAAAATTTAAAGATAATAATGTCTTTTTTATTGAACTCTAGTTGGTTTGCATTATTAGCTTCAGGTGTACAACATAGTGATTCAGTATTTTTGTAAATGATACTCCATTTAAAATTCTTACAAAATAATGGCTGTAGTTCCCTGTGCTACACAGCGTACCCTTGCTCCTTACTCACGTCACACATGGTCCTTTGTGTCTCATAGCCCCTGACCGGCTCACCTCTGCTCCCCTCCCCCTCCCCGCGGATGACCACCTCCCCTCCCCTCCCCCTCCCTGCAGATGACCACCTCCCCTCCCCTCCCCCTCCCTGCAGATGACCACCTCCCCTCCCCTCCCCCTCCCTGTGGATAACTACTCGTTTGTTCTCTGCACCTGTGAGCCTGGTTCCTTTTTGTTTTTACCATTTATTCTTTCAGTTTCAACTCAGAGTGTTATTTGTCTTTTTCTGTCTGGCTCATTTCACCAACATAATATTCTGTAGGTCCATCAACGTTATTGCAAATGGCAGCGTTTCATGGATGAGTAATATTCTGTTGTCTATAAATACCACATCTTCTTTACCCTTTATCGGTTGACTGGCAACTCAGATTGCTTCCTATCTTGGCTGCTGTAAATAATGATGCTAACACTGAGGTGTGTGTCTTTTCAAATTCGTGTTTTTGTTTCCTTTGCATATATGCCCCACAGTAGAGCTGCTGGACCCCAAGGCAGCTCTGCTTTTGGTGTTTTGAAGAGCCTCTGTATTGTTTTCCACAGCTCAGCCTCTGTTCACACTCCTAGCAACGATGCCGAGGGCTCCCTTTTCCCGCATCCTCCCCAGTGACTGTTGCTTGTAGACTCTTTGAGGACAGCCATTCTGACAGGTGTGCGGTGGTATCTTGTGGTTTTGATTTGCATTTCTGTGATGACTCGTGGTGTTGAGCATTTTTTCATGTGCTTGGTGACCATCTGTATATTTTCTTTGGAAAACTGCCTATTTAGGTCTGCTTGTTTTTTAAGCAGTTTCTTTGTTTTTTGACGTTGAGCTGTTTATGTATTTTGGATATTAACCCCCTGTTGGTCATGTCATTTGCAACTAACTATTCAGTAGATTGCCTTTCATGTCAATGGTTTTCTTTGTTGCGCAAGAGCTTTTATATTTAAGTCCCATTGGTTTATGCTTTTCTCTTGCCTTAGGAGACAGGCCTCCCTCCCCCTAAATATTGCTGCCATTCATGTTAGAGTTTTCTGATTAGTTCTCTTCTAGGAGTTTTACGGTTTCAAGTCTTATATTTAGATCTTTAGTCTATTTTGAGCCTGTTTTTATTTATGGTGTGAGGAAATACTGCTTGGCAGGTGGCAGTCTAGTTTTCTCAGTGTCACTTACTGAAGACACTGTCTTTTCTCCATTGTTTACTCTTGCCTCCTTTGCCATAGATTAATTGACCATAAGTGTGTGGGTTTATTTCTGGGCTCTGTATTCTGTTTCATTGATCTGTCTGTTTTAAATCTTATAATCTTTTAAAAACAACCCATAAAGTTGTTTCAAAAGATAAAATAATTCATTCATTCATTCAATTATCTACCTATCCCTCTATCTATCCAATCAGTAATCCATTCTTTTGAAAAATATACATTGCAAACTTATACAAGGAAGTGTGAATAAGGCAGCAAATAAAGCAGAAAATGTCTGTCCTCATAAAGCTTAATTTCTAGCAGGGGAAAATAAATAGGTCATGATAATTGAGCCATAGAGTAGGTCAGGTGATCATAGGTGTCATGGAGAGAAACTAGGTGGGGCGGCAGATTGTGGAGCTGTGATTTGAATCCAAGAGAACAAGGAAGTCTTCACAGAGAGGGTGATATTTGAGCAAAGTCCTCAAGGAGGCGAGAGAATGAGTCAAGCAGGAATCTGGGGGAAGGCGTTTGAGCCCAGAAGAGAGCAGGTAGAAAATCCCGGAGCCGGGGATAAGTCTGCACAGTCCAGGAGAAACCAGAAAGCCAGTGAGGCTAGGGCGTCATGAGGAAGGGCAGGGGCTGGAAGGTCAGATGGAGAGATGTCCGAGCAACAGGGAGTGAACAGCCGGCCTGCCACCACGGAGGGGCTGGCGTCTGTCAGGGGCCACGGACACCAGGAAAATGTGGGGCAGAGGAGTGACGCCCTCTGAAGGGATTTAGATTCTGGGCTGAAAAGAAGCTGCCTTGGGGTGGGAAGTACACAGCAGGAAGGGCAGAAAGAAGACTAGTAAAGAGGCAGGGCCATCATCTGGGCTATGGTTGTAGGAGTAAGGTGGGGGGACTAGTAAAGAGACTAGTAAA
>ML660765.1:1241967-1271935 GCA_007570785.1 Antilocapra americana | reverse complement strand
TCCTAGGAGTAAGGTGCGGAGAAGTGGTAACTTCTGTGATGTTTTGAGAGTCGAGTCAGATAGACTGGCTTCGTAGGAAGAGAAGAGTGAAATGCAGGATGCTGATCGGATTTGCCCTGCTGCCTTTGAATGGTGAGCACTTCATGCTGACGTGGTAGGACGGGACCCACTGGGAAGAAGCCAGTTTGGCGGGGACGTGAGGAGGCAGGAAGGGGATGGGTGGGAAGGGAAGACGACCAGGAGGCAGCCCCCACTGTGCTCCTGGGGCTGGGAGGGGTGATGGGCTGGGTGGCTGGACGGCCATCGTGGCTGGAAGGTTCTTTCCTCGTGGAGGGCAATGGGCAGGCAGACCGGTGCCCACAGGAGAAGGTGACCGGCGTCGGCAGAGGACAGAGCTGCTCCCCCTTGGATCTTTCCCCGGGATAAAAGTCAGTGCCCTCTGTGTGACTCGAACTGGCACGCACGCACTCAGTCTGGAGACCCGGCACAATCAGCCTCACCCCGCTGATTACAACCCGCCCCGAGCACCATGAGCGGTAAGGCTGGTGACCTCCATGGTCTGCACACTTGAAAACCATGCTCTGATGGCCGTGTGAGTGCATACCTCTTTGAAAAAGAAAGTTTCAGGTGAAATCAAATCCTTTTGCTAGTATTCCAGTCCCTCATCTTCTTGCTCTGTACATTTTTGCCTTTTTTTTTTTCCTGAAGCTAGACATTGTGCGTGCGAAGCTTTGTCTTCACCACCAAGCTAACAAAGACAAGACCTTCTCTTGCCACCGTGCACGATTATCAGTGATTTGATACACAGTCCTGTGAGTTTTCAGAACTATGTCTTTCCAAAACTGGAAATGAAATTTAGGGGTTTCGGGAAGAATTGTTAAGGCAGTTTAAAATCAGTATCTAAGACTAGAATGAACACCAATGAGAACAAAAATAATCGTGCTGCGGTGGTAGACTGTAGGTGTTTTCTTTTTTCCCAGTGTTTTTGTTATTATAAAATATACAGGAAAGAACCATAGTCATCGTTAGTTCTACACTGAATTGATATAGGGTGTTTAAACATTTGATTTCTAAAACGTCCTTGTTTTGAACGGCATTGCGGAGCTGGTGTTCCGTGTGTCTGTGCTACGTGCCAGTCTCTGCTCAGTCACGTAACTGCTTTGCGATGCTATGTTGGCTTCTGCTGCACAGCGAGGCGCATCGGCCGTCTGCGTTCACACCTGCCCTCCCCCCTGGACCTCGCTGCACGCTCTCCCCCGCCCAGCCGCCCAGGTCACCCCAGAACATCGGGTTGCTCCCCGCTCACCGTCTCCGGGTCCGCCTCACCCGCCCCTTCCTGCGCTGCGTCCACATGGTCGCTCTTGGTGTCTGCGTCTCTGCTCCTGCCTTGCATGTAGGTTCAGCCGCCGTTGTTCTAGACGCCACACATGCTCCTTACTGCTCTGCCAACCGTCCAGTGCGCTGACGGTGGAGTGAAGAACAGAGCCGCCTTGTCCTGACAGACTCGCCCTGACCTGACGCCGGCCCCGGGCTCAGTGCCCTGCTCAGCTCAGTCTCCTCCGTGGAGAAGCTTGGATGCCCAGGGTGGGGAAGCACGGGGCCAGTCCTTAAAGCCGACGGATACAGAAGTTGGGTGACACGGACTAGTGAAACCAGAGTGTGAGGGATCATTTTCTATATTGGAGTACAGGTTTGGAAAGCATTCCTTCTGAGCAGTCATTTCATTTCCTGAAACCTCCAGGAAGAAGATGAGGAGTAAAACTTGGGCAGGAGGAGGAATCCAAATGCATCTTCTTAGTTTTCTGGGGAAATGTTCTATGGGTTCTGGGGCCTGAGACTCAAGGGGCTTCTCTGTGCCTCTGCACGATGCTTAGATGGGACTTTGGCTTTGTTGGCTTGGAGCACGGCAGGCCCGCTGAAGAGCTGGAGATTGTGGTGCTGGCCAGCCGAAGCCTGCCGACGCTCTTGGGGAGGAAGGGCGATGGAGCTCACAGCCCTTGTCTGTCCGCATGCGGGGTCTCTCCTTTACCTGTGCACTTGAGACCCAGTTCCTGGGAAGAATGGTCCTCCTCTGTGCAAAGTGATTTTGTGAGAAATGGCATTCACAGACTGTGTCCCTCTGGCCTAACCAGTGGGCCTGTGAACCAAACTTATATAATCAGAATCTTCCCTGAAGCTGAGAGGGAGAACTCTCTGTTTCCCCTTAGACTGTGAGCTGCAAATATATGACCTCGAAGTTGCCAGATTCCCCCAGAACGTGGAGTACTGCTGAGAATGGAGGCAACGAAGACAGAAGCCAAGATAAGAAATGAGTAGACGTGGAGTGGCTGAGATGGGAGACGGCAAGGTAAGGTGGAGAGAGCGCGGGCTCTGCCCCGTGTGGTTCCCGTGTTCCTGGGCCACCCCGCTCGCTCCCACACGCCTGGGACATCACTCGTACCTTCCCCATGCTTTCCAGCAGATCGTCCTTTACAAAAATACAACCAGAATTTAGAATTTTAAGTTGATGTTTCCTTTGAGTTTGGTTTCTTTCATTGTAAACCATATAAAATAGACTAGCATAGGGAAATGCCTACCTTTTCCTAAAGTGGTGGTCCGTGTTTCCAACATTCCCAAGCAGGCAGGTGGGAGAGAGATGGGGCATGTGGCTAGAGGTCTTCCGCGTTGGTTGTTTCTTTTACCATCCCCCCCTCCACCCACCTTCCCTTCTCCCCTCCCTGCCCTCCTGCCCTCTCTCTTTCCCTAAAATTGAGTGTAAGAGGGTAGACGTGGGTGAAGAACCAAGAATGGTAATTAACTGAATTAATCACATTTACTGGAATCACTATCTATTTAGTGTCCAATTTAAGTAGAGATTCTATGTAGTCAAAACAGTTGGGAGAGGAAGAGAGCTAATATGAAACTGTGCTTGTCACATCTTCGGCGTGGGTGAGACCCCTTGTCTCTGCTACCTTGTGTGGTGCCTGCGAGAGTCCATTCCGTGCAGCCTGCCGCCGTCATGACTAGGCCCAGGGCGAGCCGTGTTGCTGGGGGCCTTTCTGGGTGCTCCGGCGAGGTCATCTGGCCCATCTCTGAGTCAGGCCCTTGGGTCATGTAACCCCTGTTCCAGAGAAAACTGAGGAGAGGCGCCCCCTGGAGGTGTGCAGCTCCCCCTGCTCTTTCTGCTCAGCCCGCGTCATTCTGAGGCTTACCCTGCAGACCCTGGAACTGGAGGCTCCTATTGTGGCGGCAGTCTTAAAAGAGAAAGTTTCCACGCAAGCATAACCTGAAGTCCTGAACTGAGTCTTATGCATTCCATGCAATCGCAAAACCAGTTAAAGGTCGTACAGTAGATCCCTGGAGTCAAGTCCGCTGACGCTGCACACTGACCCTGTCATCTCAGAGGCGTGCGTGACTCCTCTGACCCTCAGAATTGGCCAGCAAAGCCAAAGTTGGGTGACCTTTCTAGCTGGGTCACCAGCTAAAATTTGGTGCCGTGATCTGCTATCAGAAACCTAAATCTGTATAACCTAACTTGTTTACTATGTGTTTTTAGAGGTCCTAGACGTCAACACTTTGGTTCAAAAGCTGCAATCTACTTAACTCAGGATGCCGAGTGCCTTGACCCTTATGCTTAACTCGGATGGATTATGGTGTTTGTTATCCTTAAATTGCCTTTAAAACTTGATTTTAGCAGTAGCAGAGGCAATCTTATTGAAAAGGAAAGGTTATAGTCACTCAACGTTTGCTTGAAAAACATCCCTCTGATGTTTTCTTTCTAAGTAGGAATAAGCTTTTACTAATTCATTCTAAATTTTCTCCTTTCACCAAAATCCTGACATTTTTGTATAATTATAGAGTGCCATGAATTATTTTAACATTGATTTCACACTGTGCACAGGTTTTAAAGAATCACTGACTTTTCTTTCAGCTAAAAACATTTAAAACGCCGCCATGCAGAGTTGAGGGAGAGGGAGGTTCAAACGGAAATTGTCTGCAAATCAAATTTGGCTCTTGTAACCCTTTGTTGTGACGTCTGAAAACAAGCAAAGAGATAAGACAAGGAGTGAGTAAGGAACGACCCTGGCCACAGATGAGGGCCCAGACGAGGACCCACGACCTCTGGGGCAGGCGTCACTGCCTCTGTCATGCTCCGCGCCATGTAGGTCTTGAGGCGTGGGTTGGCCAGACACGCTCACTGGCCTCACGGCAGGACAGACTCCGAGGAGGCGTTATGTCCAAGCATGCTGATTCCCAAGTCCAGCCAGGGCCCTTTGTAGGCCGTAGTCCGCCACGCACCATGCTGGAGGTGGCGGAGGCAGTGGGGTCCGGGAGCCCCGGGGTCTTGCTCCTGTGTCCCCACAGGTGACCTAAGAGGACCACTTAACCTACGCGAGTCCGAGGTTCTGGGTCTGAGAAAATGACGAAACAGGCAGCCACCTCTTAAGAAACCTATCATTTGAATGGAAGGAATACACGAAAGCACCCAGCAAAGGAACGCAGAGGAAATCACTTCCCTGGGTTTTTCTTTAGAATCTTCCCTCTTACTCACTCTAAGCTGGTTTTCTAATGGAAAGCACGAGCAATTGTCTGAGTTTATTCAGGAAAAACCAATAAATACGTGACTAGAAAGTCAAACAACAAGACCCCGCTACCCTCTTCTCCAGGGACTTCTACCCCTGCCTTTACACGAAGGGTCCTTCGTGTTGCAGAGAAGGGCTGGGCAGAGTTCAGCCGGCCTACAAAGGTCTCCGTGTGGAGCCAGGAGAGAGAGAAAGTCATTACTGCGGACGTTTCATCTGGGGCCCTTTGGGGCCCACATGCCCGTGCTTCGTGTTGAATGCCTCATGCCAGTTCCCCGAGCTTTATTGAACGTCTTCTGCTGACCTTTCCCTCTCTCCGCATCTAGAGACCATACTCTGTGTGCTTTCTCCCTCCAGCCCAGGGGAGCCAGCCGGCCATCTGCTGACACTCCTTCCCGAGTGCTCAGAACGCACGGTGCTCACACGACTGCCCCAGGACAGCGGTTTCAGGAGGGCCCTCAGGGAGTCCTGCCTGCAGTCATCTCTCTGTCAGCACAGGGTGTGTGGATCTTTGAGAATCAGCTGGTACGCACTTCTGAGTGTGCTGCCCACCTCTTAATAAAGTCTGGAAACCATTAGCGCGTTAAACAGATGATCTCAGGAGGGGACGGAGATGCTAGTGCATCTGGCTTACTCAGATTGCATTCGAGGTAAAGACATGGGCCCGGGTTGTCCAGAGGTCGGTCCGTCCTTACACGCTGCTATAACATCACAGAGTGGAACAAGTCTCCTCATCAGTTATGTCACATTCAGACCTAGGAACATGTCTGGCTTCCGTTTCAAAACGTGAAACAGGCATGGATGGTAACACAGAACGTTGTTCCCACAGTAAAAAGGACTGCACACATCCATATTTGTCCTGCAGTTTATGGGGCTTCAATGTCCACTGTGTGGAAGCTGGGTAGTGAAGGAGTTAAAGTTGTGAGGGAGAAAATTTTAATTACTTTTCTTTCAGTGAGACTAGAGCAGCCTTTATAGAGACGGTAGATGTGTATAGATCCGTAGAAAATGAAGCTTGGCCAGGAGCTTTTAAAAATTAGAAAAAACGTTGATGCAGCTGTCTTTCGGGGGCACATCCTGCAAGGTCTGGACACAGCTTAGTGACTAGCCACCCCCACCGCTGGCTCTTTTAGCTGAAAGAAGACAGGAGTGTCTTAACTGAGTCGCTACGGGTGAGCAGAGTTCCAGAGATAGCATCTAGCTTCAGCTTTGAAAGCTGCTTAACATCCAGTGGGAGCTGGTCTCCCTTAAAGAGACAGTGCAAGGCGCCTTTGCTGATGGGACCCCTTACGGGTTCTCTGAGCAGACAACACCGAAACTGGGACACAGACCTCTGTGAGCTGAGAGCCCTGGAAAGTGGCCACCACCTGTTAAATTAGAGCAGTGCCTGGCCACATACTTTAAGTTAAAGTACGATTAAATAGATCCTCCTTTTGACTTTTCTTTCACACAAATTTCATCTCACATTTATAGCTCATTCTGCCTTAATTTCCTCAGTTATGTCAGAATTTTCCAAATGCTTGTGTCTCAGTTTTCTCTTTAACTTCTCCCATTCCTTCCATATTACCACAATATTTCTTTTTTTTCTCAGATATTGCTCCCATTTGGGACTAGTCTTTTAAAACTCTATGCATAAGAACCTTACATCCATGGGCACAATGATCTGCATTCAAATATCTTCTCATATTTTTACTTCTTTATAAGACTGTAAAAGAAGACAACAGCTGGACTGCCAGGAGATCCAACCAGTCCACCGTAAAGGAGATCAGTCCTGGCTGTTCATTGGAAGGACTGATGCTGAAGCTGAAACTCCAGTCCTTTGGCCACATGATGAGAAGCGCTGACTCATTGGAAAAGACCCTGATGCTGGGAAGGATTGAGGGCAGGAGGAGAAGGGGATGGCAGAGGATGAGATGGATGGATGGCATCACCGACTCTATGAACATGGGTTTGAGTAGACTCCAGGAGTTGGTGATGGACAGGGAGGCCTGGTGTGCTGCAGTTCATGGGGTCGCAGAGAGTCAGACATGACTGAATGACTGAATTGAACTGAACTGAACTCAACAGAAGACAAAATGAATTTCATTTTCTTCACACTCCACCATCACAGTGCAGATCCACTTCTCGTGTGGATGACATGGCCTCTCCCTTAGTTTCTCCAAGTTCAGTCAGTTGTGTTGTTCAGTCACTCAGTCGTGTCCGACCCTCTACGACCCCATGGCCTGCAGCACGTCAGGCCTCCCTGTCCATCACCAACTCCCGGACTTCACCCAAAGAGTGTCCATTGAGTCAGTAATGCCATCCAACCATCTCATCCTCTGTCCCCTTCTCCTCCTGCCCTCAATCTTTCCCAGCATCAGGGCCTTTTCAAATGAGTCAGTTGTTCACATCGGGTGGTCAGAGTTTTGGAGCTTCAGCTTCAGCATTGGTCCTTTCATTGAATATTCAGGACTGATCTCCTTTAGGATGGACTGGTTGGATCTCCTTGCAGTCCAAGGGACTCTTAAGAGTCTTCCCCAACACCACAGTTCAAAAGCATCAGTTCTTCGGCGCTCAGCTTTCTTTGTAGTCCAAGTGTCACATCCATACATGACGACTGGAAAAACCATAGCCTTGACTAGACGGACCTTTGTTGGCAAAGTAATGTCTCTGCTTTTCAATAAGCTGTCCAGGTTGGTCATAACTTCCTTTCCAAAGAGTAAGTGTCTTTTAATTTCATGGCTACAGTGACTATCTGCAGTGATTTTGGAGCCCCAAACCATAAAGTCTGACACTATTTCCACTGTTCCCCATCTATCTGCCATGAAGTGATGGGACCGGATGCCATGATCTTAGTTTTCTGAATGATGAGCTTTAAGCCAACTTTTCACTCTCTTTGTAACTATCAATATGGGGCATTATACTGACAGATTTACAAAACGTTTCAATGGGAGGACAACTGCTTTGCAGTGTCATGGTGGCTTCTGCTGGACAACAGCGCGGATCAGCCACACATGCACGCAATTCCCCTCCCTCTGGAGGCCCCCTCCAGCCCTCTGGGTCGTCACCAGACTGGGCTCCCTGTTGTGCAGCAGCGCCCCCCACCCCTCTCTGTTTTACGCACAGTCGTAAATAGACGTCAGCGCGCCTCATGCAGTTTGTCCCACCCTGTTCTCCTTGCACCACAGTTCAGTTCTATGCATCTGTATTTCTGTTTCTGCCCTGCAAATATTCAGGCTTACATATGGAACCTAGAAAAATGGTACTGATACATTTCTGGATGCTAAATCAATTTTGCCTACCTGAAAACCCATTTGATTATGCTGTATTACCCTTTTTGTTTCTCGGTGGGATTTTCTAATGTTTGCTTCAGAATTTTTGCATCTGAACTTCTTAGAAAATACACTCTGTAATTTTCCATTCCTGTAATGTTCTTGTCAGATATTGGTATCAAAGTTAGGCTAGTTTCAGGAGATAATTTGAAAGCATTTACTATTTCTCTCCCATGAAAGTATTTGTATAATACTGGTATTAGTTCTTTAAATATATGAAGTAATTCACCTGGAAATGCATCCCAACTTGGGGTATATTTTGTGTGGGAAGAGTTAAGTAATTAATTTTATTACTTTAATAGATACCAAACTATTCAGAATTTAATGTTTTGATTTGATCAGTTCTCTTTTGCATGGAAATTGTTCATTTTATCTACATTTTAAAATTCATTGAATTTTGAACTTATCTTTACTGTGCTTTTCTATTTTCTCTGGAGTTGATGTGCTTTATTTTATTTAGTTCTTTGAATTGAAAAATCAGATGGTTGATGTTTTTCAGTCTTTTCTTTTCCAGTCTGTCTTTTGAAGATTATATCTTTTCTTTTTGGCACTGTTTCAGTTGCATCCTGCAAGTTTAAAATTTGGGTGCCGTATCTTCATAACTACTTAAAGTCTGTTCTGGTATCTTTCATGCTTTGTTGGAGGAGGTAATCTGGAGGACGTGACAGCGAGTTGACCTGTGAGCTGGATCCTGGAAACTGTAGGTTCCTCACTCGCTGCCTTTGCTGGAATGTACTTTCCACTCACCATTCCCTGCAGAGGGGAGGAACCAGGTTCAAGAATGCAGCCTTGAGAGAGCTAGGTGCTGTTGAGACCGTCTGGATGGTGTGTGACTGAACTCGAGGTCTCCAGATAGACTTGAAGATTCTCGTGGGCAGGACAGAGAGATCTCATTTTGCAGCTGCCCAGGACAACCCTCCTATGTACATTTCTGCTTATTACACCTGCCACCTGCCAGTCGGGAGGAGCCTGCTTCTTTGGTCTCTGCTTGCCCTCCGTATATGAGGCCTACTTTGCCAACAGTTTCCTTCTCAATTTAGGGATATTTGCAAGCGTGCTGCTTTGTTCTCAAACACTGGGGGCTTTGCTAGTTATCTTCATGTGATTTATTTTAAACTTTTAAAATTCATGTCTGGTTTGATATATATATATACATATATATATATATATGTATCCATTAAGTCTCCCAGTTCCTGGGAAGCACAGTTACTGAGTCAAAGGGTAGGACTATCTCCATGGTTCAGTTATGGAAACATGCCATATTTTCTGGAATGCTTTGTAAATTACAGATATTAATGTTTGGACATGGGTTTGGGTGAACTCCGGCAGTTGGCGATGGACAGGGAGGCCTGGCGTGCTGCGGTTCATGGGGTCGCAGAGAGTCAGACACGACTGAGCGACTGAACTGAACCTGATCTTTATGGTCGAAAAAAATTCTCTGAAATTATCTAAATCCTGTTTTTTTTGCTGAGATTTGTTTCTTGAGGCAGCATATGATCTAGTTTGTACGTATTTCATCTGTACATCACAGCCGTTCACAGCTTCTGTACCGTTCTCTTGTTGGATTCAGTGATCCATGTATGTTGATGAGGCCAGTTGTATTAATTATGTTTCTCACTAATTGTGTTTCTCAATATCCTCACTGATGGTTTTAGCTGCTTGTTTTATCGGGCATTAGGATTATAGAACTATCTATTTCTCCTTCATTTGGTAGGTATTTTTCTGCGGATATCAACCTTTCATCGATAGCCAAGCTGTCAGTGATGTCTTGAAGCTGTGTTGTTGAATGAATACAGACACAGAACTCTTTCTCTTTCCTGGCATACCGGCTCCTTCATCGTTACAAAACGTTCCTTTATCTGATGCTGTTCTGGCCGTAAACTTTGTTAGTCTAACTCTGTGTTAAGGTTTCCACGGTGTATCTTTGGCCGTCCTATGCTTTCAACCTTTCTCTAGCCTTATATTTTGATTTCTTTCTTAAAGCAACTCAGAGTTAAATATTGTATTTTAAAATATTAGATGACAGGGAATTCCTTAGTGGCTGAGTGGGGGGGGATGTAGCGCTTCCCTATAGGGGCACAGGGCAGCCACTCCCTGGTCAGGGAATGGAAATCCCACAAGCTGCACAGGGTGAGCAAGCAAACAAGATTCAGTGAGAATCTTGATTTTTAAACGTTTGTATCTGATCCTTTTGTGCTTACATAACTACATATACATTTGGGTTTAACGTATTTGACCCCTCTGCTTTATATTTCTGTAAATTTTTAAAATCTTCTCTTACTGAATTAATCAAATATATCTTTATTACTTCCTTTTCCCATCTATATTGTTTAATTATTTGTTCTTTTCAATTCATAGAGACTAACGCATGCATATTCATTTTGCTAAAAGCTAATGTTTATTCTATAACTTTCTTAAGATTCTAAAATCTTAGAGCACTTTTAGCTAATTCACCCTTTCTGCCTCTTATATAGTTTTTGTCATTTAAATCTAGATATATTTTAATCCCCACAAAACATTTTATTTTTTGATAGTCAATAGGCTTTTATATTTACCCACATTTTTGCTTCTTTCATTGTTCTTCCTCTTTTTCTTCATTTCTGTGGTTTCATGCATTTGAAAAATTCTTTTAACTATTTTTGGTAGTAGTTTTTTAAAAGTTTGTAATAAGATATATTTATTTTGCTTTCAGTTTTGAATGTTTTTTCCAAATATAGAATTTTAGGTTGACAGAATGTCAGTCTTTTGTTTTCTGGCTTTCATTATTTCTGTTGAAAATTAGCATTAATCTCTTAGATAAAAGCTGTGAAGATAAAATGTTTCCTATTTGAATAGTTCATATTTTATCTTTGTCTTTGCTTTTTTCAGCACATCTTTAGTAACTAGCCTAGAGTTTAAAATAAAAAAAATTTTTCAAAAGAATTTTTATTTTCTTTCTCATCCCTTCTGCTAAAGATATGATCTTTGAAGAATTTTGAGTATAAAAGCTTAGATCTCTGGATTTGGTGCTTAATTTGTGGGTAGATTTGTAAAATTTCTAATTTTTAAAAAAATAGTTATAATAGACTTTTAAGAAACTTAGTTATCAGTACTGGTAATGTATATTTTCTTTACAAAATTACTTTGTCTGAATTTTCAAATTTATTGCCAAAACATTCTTAATATGCTCTCCTTCCCTCCTTGCATCTGTTTCTCTCTTTCTCTCTCCTGTTTCCTCCCTTTTTTCCTTTCTTTTCTGCGTAGCTCAGTGATATGATTATCATTTAAAAATACATTTTATAAGTGATTTCTCTGGGTTTATTTTGGAAGGGAAGACCCATGTGATTTTACCCTAGTGACTTTGTAACCATGTAACTCGAAGTAAGTTGCCTTAAAAAAGAAATGCAGATCAAAGCCAAAATGAGATAACACCTCACTCTTGTAAGAATGTTGATTATCAAAAAGAGAACAAATAATAAATGTTGGTGAGGATATTGAGAAGAGGGACCCGTTGTGCACTCTTGGTGGGAATGCGAGTTGGTGCCACCACTAGGGAAAAGGTTCGGGGGTCTCCAAAAAAAAAAAAAAAAAGAACTATTATTTTTTAAAAAATAATTATTATTTTTTAAAACTATTATTATTTAAAAAATAGAACTATATGATCCAGCAATTCCACTCCTGGGGATTTATCTGAATAAAATGAAAGCACTAATTTGAAACACTCCTGTGTTCATTGCAGGTTTATTTATAATAGCTGAGAAATGGGTACAACCTGAGGGCCCATCAGTAGATGGACAGATCAATAAAATGTGGCTGGTGTGTGTGTGTGTGAAATCTTGCCGTTTGTGAAAACATGGATGGGCCTGGAGGGCATTATTGTGAATGACCTAAGTCAGAGAAAGACAAGTACTGTGTGCTTTCATTTCCATGTGGAATCTTAAAAACAACAGATGAAACACAGCAAACAGAAACAGAGGCAGCGATGCAAAGAACACACAGGGGGTTGCACTGGGGACCGCGGGGAGAGAAGAACTAGGTGAAGCAGATGGAAAGGTATGAGTCTCGGGTTTCAAAGTAAACAAATCACAGGTGTGAAATGCCAGTGTGAGGAGCATAGTCGATAACTACGCAGTCTTTGTACGGTGATGCTGCCTAAACCTGTGGCGGTGGTCGTTGTGAAATGTGTGGAAATATCAAATCACTATGCTGTGTAAGAGAAGCATAGTGTTGGAGGTCAATTATTTTTCAAATACAGAACTCATAGGGGAAGAAATCAGATTTGTGGCTACCAGAGGCGGTGGGGACTGGGGGAAGGAACTGGACGAAGGCGGTCAAAAGGCACACACTCCCAGTACTTGCCTCTAAATTTTTGTTTGGATGACGGATTATGTTATATTTTATTTAAGTCTTCCTTTGAAGAATTTGGCAGCAACTGAGCTTTTATGCAATCCCAATTCTTAGGGTTGTTCTTTAACAACTTTAACAACAACTTTAAGCTTTTAAAGTGTATCTGGAAGAACTGTTACTCTGGGGCTACCTTAGTCTATGTCTGGAGTGACATCTCTGGACTCTCTGCTGAACGTCTTGGGTGATCAAGCAGGTCTTTTCACTTTAACTGGCCAGGTTTCAAGCATCTCCCAGACCTGGGATCTGAGAATTGCTAACCTTACTGCTTTCGGGCAGTTGTTCGTTACCCAGCTTTCGGTTACCCATTGGATGTCTTTCCCAAAACGTGAACACACCGACAGGCAGACTTAAGAGGACACCTGTGTGGATGTCTGGAGATAGCTCTGTGCACAGCTTCTTTTCTCCCTACAAATCCCACTGCTGCAGCCTCCACAAGCCCTTCTGTTTCCTCAACTCAGCAGGACCACCAGGCTTGCTGAGGTCCCCTCTTCCTGCATCACAGTTTGAAAAATGCCTTTAGGAAGAAAGCTAGTTATGTTGCAAAGCTTACCACACTTTGTTTACCTTTTCTCAAAGATCACAGGCCATCTGTGGTTCACTCTCTGCGTGTAATTACTTCATGTGTTTCGTTCAGCTTCTGAGTTTATGGAGAGAGGCAAGGCTGAGGTCAATTTCTCTGTCATGGATGGAAGCAGAAGCGTTAGGCAATATAGGTACAAATTAACTACGCATTAAGTTTCCCTTGAATTTGGGAGAGGAATTCTGTTAGTCTGTTATATTCTTCTAAGCATTGAAGGATACTTAGAATGCATTCCAAATTTGACACAATAATGTATGCAGTTTTATATAACATAAAGGTCAAAGTCCTTAATAATGATTCCTTGCATCTAAAAATTTAAAGGACACACAAAAAAGGACTCTCTCCAGTGAATGACAGTAAAAATCTTTTTTCGTAGTAGATCAATTTTTAGCAATAGAATGGTTATCGATTGAACTCGCTAAGTATTTTCCTGAGAAAACTATCAAAGAATTGACAAAACTCGAAGCCTGTTAAAAATATACATGTACAACCCGGAGAACAGATGGGATCAATAAGCAGAATTTAGAAATAATTTTTAAAATCCTTGGTGAATGTTTTTGTCAAGTTTCAGGAGTGCCAATCACCCTCTCTAAATCACAGTAATATTGAATGTAAAATAAAATCTGGTTTCCATATCTTTCCTATCTGATATGACACGTTGTAGTTAACGTGCCATTTACAAAAACAAGCCATACTATTAAATAAATTGGATTAGTCATCCAGAGAGCATTTACCTATTTCCTCACATACTGAAGTAGAGAAGGGAGAGACAGACGAGAGCGGGAGCCTGGGTTTTCTAGGTCGGCGTAGGTCTGTCGTGCGATTCAGTGCAGACAGCCTGAACACACAGAGGCCTGTCGACAGCTGCTCCTGGTTGTCTGGCTGCCTCGAAGGCCGTTGAGGATTTCCCTCTCTCCGCCGTTTTCCCTCCAGCCCTGCCGGGGGCCTCCTGTCTCACCGGGACTAGTGGTTGGCGACGCTTAATAACTGACGCGCGGTTGGTAACTGGGGGAGCCAAGTGTGGCTCCTGGGGCTCGCCTCCTGGCTCCCTCAGCGTCGGCCTCCGGTCTCCTTTCTCCCCTCGCCTGTGGCAGCAACCTTCCCAGGGTCTTCTTGCTGCGCTGAGACCTCTGTGTCCCCTTGGCTTCAGGGCCCTTTCATCTACAAACTCGGCCCGTCTTTGTCACTTGTCTTTGCTGGAAAGCCCTGTCCTTTCACCTCGCTCATTCTGGCCACAGCTCGGGCTTCCCCACGAGCTCCTCGCCCACCCTCAGAGCCCACCGCTCTTCGCCGCCGTTAACAAAGCTGTTAACAGACCGGCCTTCAGACCCCTCCACCCTCGCCAGATCCCTCTTCAGGGCTGCCTGCTTTCCTTACAGCTGACCGGTCTTCTGAGAGTCGCTGAGGGGACTCTCCACTGCATCCTATACTCCCTGGTTGTCACTGGATCCTCGCCGCTGTTTGGTAGCCCATTTGCCCATCTCTTTGACTGCCAACTGCCGCCAGATACCTTGCCACAGATTCCCTCGCTGCCCGAAGATGACTTATCACTCACTTTAAAGATATCGAGGTAAATAAGCATAAACTCCCCCAGCTTCCCTTTCCCTTTGTAAAATTTTCTTTGCTGTTTTCCATTTTCTGGTCTCTCTACATGGCTGTGGTAACGCTCTTCTTATTTTCAAAATAAGCCGTCCATATATAAGGCTTGTCCTTGCAGTCCTCGACCCACCTCTTGTAATCGAGAGCCTGTCTCAAGCCTTTCCTCCCTCTGTATCTTTGCTTCTGGAAAGTTTGCTGTGCACTTAGGAGGTCTGCTTCCTCCCTGGGCCCCGAGCCCTCCACCCCCCAGCGTCTGCGGGGCGCTGAGGTATCTCATCTAGGAACCCACCGTTGCCTTCGGTTTTTATCACTTTCTTGCTAGTCACTCTCTCTCTGGAGTTCTTTTCCTTTTGTTTCTGTAGGGGCTGACTCTTCCCTGACCTCGTGAAGGAATAAAGGAAGGCTGAGCTGAGTACTGACCGGGTAAGCAGAACGTGGCCAGGACGGACGAGACTGGTGTACTCACGACCGACTGGGGCTTGGAGACGGGGGCTCTGATCAGGCCCGGAGGGTCACTCACTGAGGCAGGCACCAGACCCGGAGTGTGTAAAGGCAGGATCACAGCTGGAGTGTGGAGCCCGTGGTTTGGAGCTGGGAGGGCGTTGTTAGAGCGATACCCCTCCCGTGTGAGCCGGCCGGGGCCTGATGCGTGGGGAGGTGGAGGTGGTTTTAAAGCCTCAGTGCTTTCCTGAGACTCTGTCGTAGGCAGATTTCAGACTGCTCAGCTTTATGTTTTCCTCGTGGAATGCCTTGATGTGGTCTAGTACCTTCTAAAAAGAATTGTCCCAAACAAGTCCTCAGCCTTACCCTTTCAGTTGGTCCAGGCGCTGGCTGTGCAGGGTGTCAAAACTTCTATCACTACCCGGTCTTCTTCTCTGCTTTTGACTGAATGGACGGAGCATGGCTTTGTGGATTATTTACAAGATAAGCAGGAGAGGCCGAGGGTCAGGCCAAGGGCCCGTTGCAGAGTCTCTGAAGATGCAGCTAGCTCAGATGATTCTCTCCACGGCTGCTCAGTGGGGGAGGCTGTGTGAGCCGAGGAGACTCGGCCAGGAAGGTTGTCACCTGTCAGTGACCTGGGGTACTGGGAGAATGCGGGGGATCGGGCCGGGTGGCTAATGGCTCCCAGTGGGTTTGTTCTGTAACACTTCCCAGGTTCTTTTTTTCTCGAAGCACGTAAGTAGAGGTGAGGGCCTGATTCGCTCAGCTTCGTTCAGTCAGTTCAGTCGCTCAGTCGTGTCTGGCTCTTTGAGACCCCATGGACGGCAGCACGCCAGGCCTCCCTGTCCATCACCAACTCCCGGAGTCCACCCAAACTCATGTCCATTGAGTCAGTGATGCCATCCAGCCATCTCATCCTCTGTGGTCCCCTTTGCCCCCCACCTTCAGTCTTTCCCAGCATCAGGGTCTTTTCCAATGAGTCAGTTCTTCACATCAGGTGGTCAAAGTATTGGAGCTTCAGCTTCAGCATCAGTCCTTCCAGTGAACACTGGGGACTGATTTCCTTTAGGATGGACTGGTTGGATTTCCTTGCAGTCCAAGGGTCTCCTCCAACAAGCACAGTTCAAAAGATAAATACTCATCTTCATAGGTACACAAAAATCTGACCTCTTGCTTGTTGGTCTAAACTAGCATTCCCTGCTGGGAAGGTACAGTGGATCTGACTCCTTCACTCTGAATCCAGTGTGGTGGTTTAGTTGCCAAGTCGTGTCTGACTCTTGTGATGCCATGGACTACAGCCTCCCAGGCTCCCCTATTCTTGGGGATTCTCGAGGCAAGAACACTGGAGTGGGTTGCCATTTCCTTCTCCAGAGGATCTTCCTGACCCAGGAACAGAACCCAGGTCTCCTGCATTGCAGGCAGATTCTGTACTGACTGAGCTATGAGGGAAGGCCCACCCTTTATCCATGGCAGCATTTAAATTGAGACGTGTTTCTGTATATGTGAGCGTCATGATTTTCTGTCAGCTTGCTGCTGGCATCTTTCTGCATTACTCTCGTGCTCTTCGATGGCGGTGCCTGTGACCTCCTCACTCAGGCCAGCCTTACAGGAGCTTGGACACGTGACTTTGGCGTTCCGCTGACAGGCCCTTCTGCACTTGGTTCTGGGTGCGACTGCGCTGTGGTTTGATCAGCGGTAAAGGAAAGAACATTACTCCCAGTGGATCACAGAGATGCACCTCCACTGTCGAGTGTCCAGTCATTCAGAGTTCTCAGTTAAGTCTTTATTTTCTTAGTAGTACCGTTACGTTGCTCTACTACACATCACAATGAATAACCAGACTGTTTCATCGCCCGGGGCTGTCCAGTGGTCCCATTGGGTTATTTTATGTACTTGTGTTAATTGTAGTCATTGCTAGTAATGCTGTAGGTTCTCCTCTCCCTTTCCCTTTCCGTTACCCTGCATTAATTTGATTACCCAAGGTGGCTTTGTTGAGAGTACTCTGTACAAAAAGGTATATTATTAGTGGTAGTTTTAAAAATCATTTGCAAGCAAATTGCTATGTCAATGCCCCATAATCATGTTGACTACTTCTGTTCTTTGCAAAATCCTCTTTATTCCTTTAGAAATGTCATCCTATAAAGAACTTTTGCTCTAAATGAAAGTGTGAGCTGGTGTGCATCCTAATGGAGCCCCCTCCAGGGTGAGAGCATTACTTCCGTCATAAAGGGGATTGTACATTTAACAGTCATGAGAAAAGGGCCCATACTTCATGTCAGAGTGGTGCGGCAGTCTTTTTATTAAGTCTTTCCTTCTCTTCAGGAGAACTGAAGCTTGTTTTGAAACCAGAAAGGCATTTTCAAGGACAATTTCTTTTTTTTTTTTTTTGTCAAAAAGAAAATCTTTCTTCCCTAATCTCTACAAGAGCTGAGTCTGTCAGTTTTGCGGCTCTGAGTCTTTACTGCTTCCCTGTGTCCACTCTTGCCCTCCCAGTCCCCTTAACGCGTCCGTCCTTTAAGTCACGCAGTCCTGCCCCTGGCCTCCTACCCTTGTGCTCACATGATAGTATCGGAAAGCTTGCAGCGGAAACATTTTCCTTTCTAGGGCACTCTTTGGGTATCAGCACAGACACGGCTTCAGTCATGATAATGTATAAAGTGGGGATGAGTTGATGAAATTTCCTTTACCACTGCCATTTGGGCAGGCTCTTCAAGAACCGCTGGGGGTGGGGGAAAGCAATTTTCCCCCCAGATCAGAAGTCCATATCAAGTGAAATAAATGTCTGTGGTTTGGAGAGTACAAACCAAGGGGATTTTAATTTGCCTCAGGGTGGCTAACAGCCTGTCCCTGGTGGGAGATTGCAGTCTTGGTGCTTTTATAATGATTACATGACAGCTCACATTTATTGTGCCCCTACTATGGGCCAGGTCTATATAGTAAAGTGAGTTGGTGTCTATAGCTCAAATACGCAAGCATATTTCTTTTTTTTACTGAGGTGACAGTTCACATATCACAATATCCACCCTTTGGAAGGGTTCAAGGTGGGTTTTAACATGTTCAGAGTTGTGCAACCATCACCGCTGTCTAATTCCGGAAAGCTTCTTCCTTCCCCTGCAAGTCAGATGCCCACTGGCAGTCACCCCCAACTCCGCCTACTCCCCAGACCCAGGTGTCCACTCCTCTACTTTCTGTCTCTGGATTTGCCTGTTTTAGGTACTTTATATAAATTGATCAAGCGGTATATGAAACCTTGTGCCTGGCTTCCTCAAGTTAGCATATGTTCATAGCATGAATCAGTACCTCATTTTTATGGCCAAATAATATTCCATTGTATGGATATATCACGTTTAATTCATTCACTGGTTAATGGACATTTGGATGGTTTCTACACTTTGGCTATTATGGATAATGCTGCTATAAAAATTTGTGTACGATATTTTCAGCATTCACGTTACATATGCTTCCATTTCTCTTGGGTGAAATGGAATTTCCGGGCCATATGGTAACTACGTTATAACTTTTCAAGAAACTGCCAAACTGTTTTCCAAAGCAGCATTTACTTTCTCATCAACAATATGTGAAGGTTCCAATTTCCCCGTGTTCTCAGCAGCACATTATTACCTTTTATATTATGACTATTCTAATGGGTGTGAACTGCGATTTCTCCTTGTGGTTATGCTTTGTCTCTTATCATCTACAAGTCAGCTTACTTTCTATTTTAAGCTTCCATCCTGCTAGGCTTGTTTTTGGTCTCTACCTGAGGTTGTGTCAGGATCCTGGGAGACTCACCCGCTGCCTGGGTGTTGGTGGGTCCGGAACAGAGCTGACTGGCCCCTGAACTGTCTGCTGCCAAGGCACCCAGCAGCTTTGGCCACACGGCCAGTGTGTGGACAGGGTTCTCTCCCCCTCTCGGTGGGGGGCGGCAGGGTTCCGTCTGCCTGGGGGCACCGTGCAGCCAGATGCTGCTCTGCTCTGCTCTGCCCCTGGCGTGCGGGTGGGTCTCAGTTCACCTTGCCCACCACCCCAGGGTCTAGCTTCCTTTATCCCCGAGGGAATCTAGCCTGAGGCAAATCTTCTTCCCTTCACATTTCTCCACATCCCCAAGTCTTTCTTTCTTCCACCCTCAACCGTGGGCATTAAGATTGCGGAAACAACAGCCGTGATGAAGGCAAATGTTTCACAAGGAAATAAAATGGTTCAGCTACTCTATGTGTTTCCTCCTGGCCAGGCTCCACAGAGCCTTCTCCTGCCGTGTGGGGAAACTAGACATTTCGGGGGAGGACAGGCCCTCATCTGTCTTCTTGTTAAGTGATGCTGCACCCCTAACCCCAGAATGAGGGGAGCAGGCAACTAAGGTACCATCTCAAAATGTTGCCGCACCCCTAACCCCAGAATGAGGGGAGTAGACAGCTAAAGGTACCATCTCAAAACGCCACTTAGTCATACATGCTTTTTCCAATTGAACTCTTACTACCCTGGAATAGGGATTACTACCCCCATTTTCAGATGGAGAAGCTGAGGCTCTGAGAGATTAAGTAGCATGTTTGCAGATAATAGACACTGGCTGAAATAACTGAATTTACCCAGGATTGTACAGTTGCTAAGCAATAAAACTGGGAATCACGCTCTAAAATCCAAACTCTCCTCTTGACCTCACTATTTAAAGGGAACTGAAAGTTTGGCTCCAAACTACTACAGGTTGACTACTCGCAACCTGACACTGGATTTTACCACTAAATTCCCCAGACGGAATTATTTCTTCTTTTTTATACTGAAAATAGATAATCAATTGCATTATAAATATGAATCTCAGGCTTCTTGTGTCCTCCACAAGTCAGGAAAAGTGTAAATGTAGGTATGTGTGTGTTTAGATGCCATGGAATGCAGACTTCTGAAAATCCCCTTTGAGCAAACTTTGCCCCGGGGGCTTGATTTGAGGAAGGCTCAGTTGGAGCCGATGTTCAGAGGGGTTGAATGTGGCAGGGGTGTGATTGTTCTTCCCGGGGAGTGGCCCTCCTGGGCCCAGGAGGTTAGGGTGTTAGACCTCTCTGGGACCTTTATCTCTGTCTGCCCCAGTAGCTGCCCCACTGCACTTGGCTCAGAAATTGTGTTCTCTGCTCAGCGTTTACCTTTTCCACGGGGAGGCCAGGTCACAGCAGCAAGCGTGTGAATTTACCTTTTGCAGTAGACATCTTCTCTTCTAAAACTTTTATTTCATGTAGCCCCAAAGGTCTCAGTCTGCCTGCGTTTCTTCTGTCATCAAAATGTGCTCCTCCAAGTGTTACCATGTCATTCATACCTTCCGTCAATTCAGCTAAATTGACAGGGAGTGTATTTGAATTCTGAGAAACTTTTTCTTGCATTGTGGGAAAAAAAATTTTTTTTTTTCTTCATTAACAAAATTTTAAATTCCGTAGAGCTGACTAGCTTACGGGTTGATTTTCTAAAAGTGAAGCGTATGTTGGTCAAATGATGAACGCTAACATCCACAGAAAACTTCATTCTAAAGCAGGCGAGGACTAATGCTTGGCACGCATGACCTCTCTTAGGATCGCAGTGGCAGCTCTTAGTGCGGGGACTGTTACGGCCCTTTACAGGCGAGGACATGGAGGATTTGCAGCGCCAGGAGATTCTTCCCAGTTTACCTGGTTAACAAGTGGTGGGACTAGAAACGGGACCCAGGAGCTTCTGCCCCTAAAATGCTCTCCAGCTGGCTGCGGACTCCTTTCAAGCTTGCCTTTGAGATCTCAAAGACCCGTCAGAACACCGCCTCCAGAAGCGAGTGCACCTCCCAGTGGATGACTGTGGATGGAGCGGGGGAGGTCAGGTGTGTGCCCAGGAGCGAATGTGCCCTGCCCCGCCGCCGGGCTCCCCCTCTGCATGTTAAGATCCTGATGGTCAGTGTGCTGGCTTTAGGAGGCGGAGCCTTCTGAAGGTGCTTTGGCCTAGGTGAGGTTGTGGGAAGAAGCCCCGGGATAGGCTTAATGCCCTGAAAAGTAGAGGAAGAGACTCCAGGGAGCTCCGTGCTCTCCTACTGAGGGTGCAGGGACAAGGCATCCATTTGCCAGCCGGAAGCAAACCTTTACCAAGCGTCTTGATCTTAGACGTCCCAGCCTCCAGAAACATTTATAGAAATAGTTTACTATGTAAGTTGCTCTGTCTTGTTACGGCAGCCTGTGCTGACTAAGACAGCACCCTACCTTAAATATCACCAGCCCCAAACTCTTACCTTCCCAAGAAATCTCTTAGGATTATATTCTTTGGGGCCTAAAGGCCTTGGATTTCAAGAGTTCAGATTTCCATTGGTGTGTATTTACCTGTAAGACCATCATGCCTTTAGCCATTTCCAGCCAGCCAGCTTCCATTTGAGCAGGAATGGATTTTTTTTTTCTTTATTTTGTTGGTTTTGGCATACATTAACATGAATCTGCCATGGGTTTACATATGTTCCCCTTCCAGAACCCCCTCCCTCCTCCCTCCCAATTCCCTCCCCCTGGGTCATCCTGGTACACCAGCCCCGAGCATCAAACCTGGGCTGGTGATTGATTTCACATATGATAATTAACATGTTTCAATGCCATTCTCCCATATCATCCCACCCTTGCCCTCTTCCACAGAGTCCACGAGACTGTTCTATACATCTGCATTCCTTTTGCTGTCTCGCATGCAGGGTTCTCGCTGCCATCTTTTAAATTCCATATATATGCGTTAGTATACTGTATTGTTGTTTTTCCTTCTGGCTTACTTCACTCTGGATAATAGGCTCCAGTTCCGTCCACCTGAGTAGAACTGATTCAAATGAATTCTTTTTAATGGCTGAGTAATATTCCATTGTGTATATGTACCATGGCTTTCTTATCCATTCGTCAGTTGATGGGCATCTAGGTTGCTTCCATCTCCTGGCTATTGTAAACAACACAGCGATGAACATTGGGGTACACATGTCTCTATCAATTCTGGTTTCCTCGGTGTGTATGCCCAGCAGTGGGATTGCTGGGTCATATGGCAGGTCTATTTTCAGTTTTTTAAGGAATCTCCACACTGTTCTCCATAGAGGCTGTACTAGTTTCCATTCCCACCAACAGTGTGAGAGGGTTCCCTTTTCTCCACATCCTCTCCAGCATTTATTGCTTGTAGACTTTAGGATGGCAGCCATTCTGACTGGTGTAAAGTGGTACCTCATTGTGGTTTTGATTTGCATTTCTCTGATAAGCAGTGATGTTGAGCATCTTTTCATGTGTCTGTTAGCCATTTTTATGTCTTCTTTGGAGAAATGTCTGTTTAGTTCTTTGGCCCACTTTTTGATTGGGTTGTTTATTTTTCTGGAATGGAGCTGCAGGAGTTGCTTGTATATTTTTGAGATTAATTGTTTGTCCATTGCTTCATTTGCTATTATATTCTCCCATTCTGAAGGCTGCCTTTTCACCTTGCTTAGTTTCCTTTGTTGTGCAGAAGCTTTTAATTTTAATTAGGTCCCGTTTGTTTATTTGTGCTTTTATTTCCGATATTCTGGGAGGTGGGTCATAGAGGATCCCGCTTTGGCTTATGTCGGAGAGTGTTTTGCCTATGTTTTCCTCTAAGAGTTTTATAGTTTCTGGTCTTATGATTAGATCTTTGATCCATTTTGAGTTTATTTTTGTGTATGGTGTTAGAAAGTGTTCTAGTTTCATTCTTTTACAAGTGGCTGTCCAATTTTCCCAGCACCACTTGTTAAAGAGACTGTCTTTTCTCCACTGTATATTCTTGCTTCCTTTGTCAAAGATAAGGTGTCCATAGATGTGTGGATTTATCTCTGGGCTTTCTATTTTGTTCCATTGATCTATATTTCTGTCTTTGTGCCAGTACCATACTGTCTTAATGACTGTGTCTTTGTAGTATAGCCTAAAGTCAGGTAGGTTGATTCCGCCGGTTCCATTCTTCTTTCTCAAGATTGCTTTGGCTATACGAGGTTTTTTGTATTTCCATACAAATTGTGAGATTATTTGTTCTAATTCTCTGAAAAAGACCTCTGGTAGCTTGATAAGAATTGCACTGAATCTATAGATTGCTCTGGGTAGTATACTCATTTTCACTATATTGATTCTTCCAATCCATGAACACGGTATATTTCTCCATCTATTTGTGTCCTCTTTGATTTCTTTCATTAGTGTTTTATAGTTTTCTATATATAAGTCTTTTGTTTCTTTAGGCAGATATACTTCTAAGTATTTTATTCTTTTTGTTTTGATGGTGAATGGAATTGTTTCCTTAATTTCTCTTTCTGTTTTCTCATTGTTAGTGTATAGGAATGCCAGGGATTTCTGTGTGTTGATTTTGTATCCTGAAACTTTCCTATATTCACTGATTAGCTCTAGTAATTTTCTGGTAGAGTCTTTAGGGTTTTCTATGTAGAGGATCATGTCATCTGCAAACAGTGAGAGTTTTACTTCTTCCCTGCTGTCAACTTCTCTTTGATACAGACAGTCACAACCGTATTCTGAGGCCTGAAAGAGATAGGAAAATTTTACAGATGCGTTAGGAAGCAAGGTCACCTGGCTTGCAGGGATGAAAGTGGCATCTGTCACCAGTGCTCTGGTTTAAGCCTCAGCAGAGAGGCAGTTTGGAAAAGGCCGTCTAATTAGTTATTGTTGTCTTGTCAACATTTCCTTGTTTTAGCGTCTTCTTTTCACCCACCCCATCAATAGAATTAGTTCTCCAACTTTCAGAAAAATCCTCCGTAAGCTCTACGCTTATTCCCCTTTTCTGTAATTCTGGAACATCCCAAGAATCTGGATCCCTGTCCCACTCCTTTCTTCTCTTTGGACTTCTCGCCCCCTTGGGATTGGCCTTCTGCCTTCACCACGACACTAAGACCGTTTCACTGGGAACAGTAGGAAACGGAGCACAAGAAAACTCAGCTGTCCTGTCCAAGGATGTTATCCTGCGGGCGCTACTGAGCCGGCTGCAGCGCTCGGCCCTGAGGATGGCGCCTTCTCTCTCGAGAACCTCTCCCGCCTTGGATGCTGCTGTGATACTCTGTTCCTCCTCCTCTCAAATGCCACACATGGGGTGGCCCCAGAAATGTGCCGTCTCGCTGCTCTGGGAGCGGGAAGTCCACAGCGAGGCGCTCATGTCCCCGGCCGGCTCCTCCCGAGCGCTGAGGGAGCATCTGTCCTTGGTCGTGGTTGCAGCGTTTACTCTGTCCCCTCACTCCGCGTCCTCCCCATGCATTTCCTTCCCCGCATCCAGAGTTCCCCTTTTTAGGAGGACTACAGTCGTCTGGAATTAGGGGCTGGACCCCACGTTAACCTGCACACCCCTGTAAAGACCCCGTCTCTAAATGGGCCCCGCTCTGGGGCACTGGTCCTAGGACTTCTGCACGTCTTTTTCTGGAGAGACATAACTCAGCCCACAGCACTCCACACACCTGTTTTAGTCTCTGTCATTCACCTGACACTGACCTAGGAGTTACCCAGTGCCCGCCCTCAGAAGGACTCAGAGTCCAGTGGGGGGACCAGCCCAGCCCTTGACTGTATCTTGGTGCCTGACAAGGTGCGGAGTTAACACAACCTCCTGGGTGGGTCCACAGCCCAGCCCTGGAGATTCCCAAGAGTGAAGGCAAAAGGCTGGGAAATCCTGGGAGAGGGGGTGTGATTGGGAGAGAAAGAACCGGAAATGACAGCAAAGGTAGGGAAGGGCCAGGCTCACAGTCAGCAAGAGTCTCCTTGCGTCCTCTGCTGTAACACCGCCTGGAATGGCCAAGGGGTGCTCCCCCCCTGCAGTAGTGGGATGGAAAAGCATCTCCACAGCAGCCCCAGTTTGGCGGTGGCGGGGGTTGAGGGGCGGTCACTGGGGGAGGGGTGGGGTTGGGGCAGGTGGCCACACGTGTGGGCCCACTCTAAGGCTCTCTTCTTTGGCCTCCTCCTGCTCTCAGGTCCAGGGAGCTAGACCCGAAAGGCGAAGCCTTCAGAGAAGAGCATGTTTGGGCCTGAAGGACGGAGAGTAGCTTTCTCAGGCACAGAACCGCTCTGATAAGCAGAGCGTGGCTGTGTGACCTTGTGGAAATTTCTTAACCTCTCTGTAATAAACTTATTTCCCTGTAAAAGGAAATTTGTAACCAGACTTCACCTCATAGGATCTTGTGAGGATTAATATGAGTAAAATACACATAAAATACGGGTTTAGAACCAAGATATCCAGAGAGTACATGCTCAATGGACACTCCTGTTGCTGTCGTCATTAAGATGTATTTCAGATAACAGCGCATCTGTTCTGTTCAGTCACTCAGTTGTGTCTGACCCTTTGCAACCCCATGGACTATAGCACACCAGGTCTCCCTGTCCATAACCAGCTTCTGGAGTCCACCCAAACCCATGTCCATTGAGTCGGTGATGCCATCCAACCATCTCATCCTCTGTTGTCCCCTTTTCCTCCCACCTTCAATCTTTCCCACCATCAGGGTCTTTTCCAATGATTCAGCCCTTCACATCAAATCTTATTTGAGAATGAGATTTTTATAAAAAGTTTAGGACTTACACTTTCCAGTTCTTTCCATAACTTCACAAAGGGAGAAGCTGTGAGTCACTCTTAATCACAGAGCTAGTAGGAGACTGAATCTCGGAGCCCCCGACTCTTAATACGCGCTCTGTCCCCCCAGCTCCTGACCGTTACCAGCTTTCGACACTCTGGTTCTTCCCCTACATTCATCATTGTTCCGTAGATGACAAGGGACAGGAAACTATCCAGACTGGCTGAAGCGGAGTAAGATGACATCGAAACTTGCTCATCCCAGATCTACTAATGCATGTCTTCTTAGCCTAGCATCTCCCAGCACCTTTCCAGGAAAAGACCCTTCTTCCTGATGAGGACAAAAACCCAGCCACTCACTCTCACGCCCTTCTAGTCCAGTGTGGGGTGAGTGCATGTTTTAGGGCCGGTGGCTGGAGCCAGACGACACAAATGCTCTGCTAGCCCAGGAAGGGGCTGATGCCCACTTCTGGCGCTGCCAAGTGGGCTGGCCCTCAGCGCACATTACAGTGGTCCTGACAGCAAGGGAGGGTGCATCCAAAGGAAAACTCAGGGAAGAGGAGCACTCCCTGGAGAGGCACAGACAACGGAAGCCCTCCTTATTTCTGAAAATCGGCTTAACCTCAGAAGAACTACACACTTCAGAGAAGACAGTCCTGTACCTTAAGAGATCTGGGCCAGTTCAGGGTGAACGCGGAACGGCTCCCCGCTGAAGTCCAGTCCACCCTCACCCTCTGCCCGCCTTGCTGGCCCTAGGTCTTGGCTCCTGCGTGGCGGCTGATCTCCCGTCCTTTTCTTTCAACCGAAGATTAAGAGGTTTACGAGGGTTAACTCATTTTCTAAATGAGCATCTAAACTGCAGAATGGACTGGGAAGACAGGTAACATTTTAGGTGATCTTATATTGCCAGCCGTTTCCCCTGGGTGTATCAGTGCTGTGTTATCGTTTGAGTTGAGTGTTGTACGCTTGAGAGTCTCCAGGAGTATAGCATTTCCCGAGTGGCTGCTCAGTGGGGTAAGCCGTGGGGATGCTAGCTCCCAAGTGCCCAGGCTCTCTTTTCGATTCCTTCTGTAATTCTATGGGAGACACTGGCCTCCAGGTCCCTAAAGACCCCAACCCAGCCTTGGAAATTGCACCTTTCCCCTTGGGCCATCATCACAATTAAAATGAAGCACGCCAGCGACAGTTTAGAAATTCAGTCCTTAGGGAAAGAGAGGCAGACACTTCCCTTGAAGGGTCCTTATTTGTAGAATTTTCTCTGCCTGCTCTGATTGCAAAGCTGCAGTGAGGAAAAACCTTTTTATTATGGTGAGTTTCTGATGCTAATAGATGGCAGTCAAGGTTGTTTGCGATCTATTTAAGCTAAACATGATGCTGCACTGTCTCCCTGAAGAGTCTGTAGCTCCAAGAAAGCACAATTTCACAAATCTAATAAACAGCTAAACAAACACATGCCCCTGCACTGATGCCACTTGAAATCTCTGTATTTCCATACGTTTGCTCCACACTCCTGCAAAGGCAGCGATCTGTCCTTGTTTGTGCGTGAGTGATTCCTCCAGTTTCCTTGGCAGGAGAGCCAAAGGCAGACATGGGCTGCTTCTCGGCAATGTCTGTGTGTACACAGGGGTCTATGAATGTGGATGCTCTTACTTTCAGAGTCTGAAAATAAAACAACCAAATATTATTTGAATGAAACTGGCCTTGCTTTTAATTCACAGCAGCTCTCTGGAAAACATGCTAATAAAACAACTGTAACAACCACGTGTTTCTTGGGAGACATCGGTATAATTAGCCCTTTCAAGAAGAGAACAAAACTGTTCTGGAAACCTAATTTGAAATACAGTGAGGCCAAACACCTCCTTGCAGTGATGCGGTTTTGAGGGTGGGGGGGGGCTGTTCTTTTCCTCTTGCTTTGCCTTCCTGGTAAGACATGATTTTATGCCTTTATTCCCCATTCGGTGATCATGATGGTCTTGGCATAAACTTTGCCCGGTGGGTGAAACACCTCCTTTCTGGGTGCTTCTTGTTGTTTTGGAGGATATTTGTGGAAAGAACCAAACCAGTGGTTTCCTTAGAGGGCTACCTGCTAAGCAAGGGGTCCCTTCCGGGCCAGGCTCCAGACAAATGTTTCTTGTCTCTTCTCCCCCACCTGCCTCAGTGACTTTGACTCCCTCTCCCCACCCCATTTGCAATCTCTTCCTGTTCAAGAAAAAGATGCTGTAAGAAAGGGCTTTCAAAGTAAAGAGAGGTCTGTGAGGCACCTGGGAAGGCTTTAGGGAGAGTCCTTGAAAGAGTTGAGCTAGGACACTTAACGGATGCTTTTGAACTGTGGTGTTGGAGAAGACTCTTGAGAGTCCCTTGGACTGCAAGGAGATCCAGCCAGTCCATCTTAAAGGAGATCAGTCCTGGGTCTTCATTGGAAGGACTGATGTTGAAGCTGAAACTCCAATACTTTGGCCACCTGATGTGAAGAGCTGACTCCTTGGAAAAGGCCCTGATGCTGGGAATGATTGGGAGCAGGAGGAGAAGGGGTTGACAGAGGATGAGATGGTTGGATGGCATCACCGACTCAATGGACGTGAGTCTGAGTAAACTCCGGGAGTTGGTGATGGACAGAAAAGCCTGGAGCGCTGCAGTCCATGGGGTCGCAAAGAGTCAGACGCGACTGAGTGTCTGAACAACACAACACAGTTTCATCTGGGTGTTTACTTCCCCTTTTTTCTCATTTATCATGACAGAGGAAGGACCAAGTGTATCCAGAGTGCAGAGATAGTTCCTTAGCATAAAAAGGTTGATTTAAAATGGAACTTAAATGTTTGAAAGAAAGGAAGATATTTTTGGCTTAAGAAAAATTCAATTTGTGTAAAGCTTTCTGGAATGAAGTATTTGTATAAATTTGACAGTTGTCTGTGTTTGTTTATTTACACATTGCATTTTTCTAGAAATGATTTTAAGCAGACTAAAATCATACATGAAATACTCCAAAAGAACATGGGTCAAAGTGGGGTAAGAAATAAAAGCAGGGGTGAGCACACAGTGGTTTAGAATAAGCCCAGAGACAATGCCAGGGAGACACCACACAGCCATCAGAACTCACATCTGTTCCTGACACCGAGGTAGCACAGGGTAAATGAGAACTGGCTTAGGAAGAACGTGTATGTGATTACCATCTTTCCTGATTTCCTGAACTGAGGTCCCCTTCGGGGATAACTAAGGTGACAGATTGTTTTCTGCCTCTGTCAAACCTTTCAGGAGATTGGAAGCTCCTTGGGACAGCAGCTTGTTTTCCTTCCTATCTGTGGCGTTTGACAGAGTGTGGAGCACATACTGGGTGCTGAGTAAACACTGGTTGGCTGGCTGAGTAAATGAGGGAATTAGGGAATGCGAATCAGGTGTGCCAAGTTGGGGCAAGCATTAACGATTTTGCTTAGATTTTTAATGTTTTTGTTTTCATTGTGACTAAGAAGCATTCTTGGACTCCATCATATTTTAATTTATAGTATTACAACTGGAATAAAGATAGGCTTGTGAATTAAAGAAAAAATAATCCTAAACATCACTTGGCAACTAATATATACTACTCCTTTAAAATAAAAATGTAATGCATATAAGAAACACTTTAATATCTCTTTAAAAAATGTAGAGCTAATTTACAATAGCTAAACTTTTTAAAGGTCTCTTAAAAGCTTGTTTCACATTTTCTAGAAGGTGTAATTGGAAGGACACTCCCAGAATTCCTTATAGTTTCCCTTTCCCACCTTTGTTCTGCAGATGAAGAGATAGAGCAGATAGTTGATATTTCTCGTTCAAGTTTATGTGACATGGTGATGGCCAACTTTAGGGGAAGCTCTGAGTAATTAAGCTCCCCTGGTGGCTCAGCTGGTAAAGAATCCGCCTGCAATGCGGGAGACCTGGGTTCAATCCCTGGGTTGGGAAGATCCCCTGGAGAAGGGAACGGCTACCCACTCTAGTATTCTGGCCTGGAGAATCCCATGGACTGTGCAGTTCACGGGGTCACAAAGAGCCGGACACGACTGCTTGGCTTTTGCTTCAGCTGTAAGTAACTACTAATTTCCAGGCTAGGGAGTGTGCCCTTTGATCAAACCGTGGCCAGAACACCGTTCCTTTATACCCCTTTGAGCAAGCAATAAGCTTATCTCAGACATAGACTTGAATAAAACATTAGGAATTGCTTGAGGTGATAGTAGAAAGGTAAGGATCTATGTCATTGTGTGTGGCAAGTTTAGCAGTGGTGATGTATCAAGACTCAGTTTGCTGGGTGATGGGTCTGTTCACACATAAGGTGTGTCTGGCTCGAGTCTGTCATGATTTGCTACTGCTGGTGATCACTTTGATTCGATAGCTGATGTCTTTACAGAGACTCAGAAACAGGCCGCTGGGGTGCAGCAGTGTCTCCAGCATCTAATTCAGTACGCAGGAGGGTGTGTGTCACAGTCACGGGAACTTGGCTATGTTCAAGCTAGGGTGGATGTTTTCCCTGGGCAGCAGCTTGAAGTTTACCAGGGAAACTACTGCGTGTTCACACCACACGTAGGAAAACCACCGTGTGTTCACACCACACG
>ML660765.1:1210368-1241957 GCA_007570785.1 Antilocapra americana | reverse complement strand
GTGTTCACACCACACGTAGGAAAACCACCGTGTGTTCACACCACACGGATGAAAACCACCATGTGTTCACACCACACGGATGAAAGTGTCTGATTCTGAATTTAAATTTCTCCCCCTGCACTTGTTCTTTCTGAAGTGTCTTAGTCTGAGAAGCAAAACATTGGATGGCTTTTTCTTTATAAATTCTCAGCTTTGTTTCCCAGCATCCCAGTGGTAGGAAGTAATGGTTTAAGTGTTTGGAAGCTATGGTAAGTGAAAATCTTCTTGGCACCTCTGCAGAGGGGCCAGTAGGACTCCGAGTGAGGCCTGAATGAAGTGGCTGGACGTTGGGATACAGAGCTGGTTTATTCTCCTGGGTCTGTAGGCCTTGTTCTTGCTTCAGGGCTGTGAACAAGACGCTAAAATATATTGCTGATCCTTTGCCTCAGGGAGCTGCATCAAGGCTTAAACTTGATTTAAGCACATAACACCTGGAAATATTTTTATCCTCTCTACTCCAGGCTGGATTTGAACTACTGACTTAGGGGTAAAATGTTCTACAGCCTAGATCCAAATCCCTGGAGTCAGGTAAGCTGCTTCTCATGCATTTTTTAAAAAAATTGTGCTGGGTTTGAAAAAGAGATGGTAAATGGTCTGGAGGAAAAATATGGTGATGTTGCTACTGTTGGCAGCGATGGCAATATTGATGGAATATAGTCTGTCCAAAGTTATCCTATGTTGTCAAAATAAAAAGTATAAGTTACGCAGTACACCACACACCGAAAGCACACAGGTAGGCACAGTCTACACAAAGAGGAGATGGTGTGGCTGCACACCTCCGCGCAGAAGGAGCGTTTCAGTTTTTCTAAAGAGGCTTGTCAGCACCGCAGCTCATAAATGTGTTGTCAATGGCTGGTCTAGATGCCTCATTTGCAGTGATGGGACACGCTGGTTCCCTTTCACATTATTTACCCATCCACTGAGTTTTGGAGCAGACAGTGAGACTGCGTCTCAGACCGGAGGGCTTCTTGTCTGAAACACCACTTCTGCCTCCATGACAAGGGTTTGATTGTCTCTTCTGCCTGGATTCCTGTTTTCTTCAGTCAGTTGTCTGTCTTTGCAGAGTTCACAAGTTTCAGCAAAGATTCTGAGAATGTTTTTTAAACCCTTCCATTAAAATAGGTCTTCAAAAATCAACTAGTTATGTTCTATATTCCTTCATGAGTGGACAAGACAAACTGGATGAAATTTTGTGACTTATTCCTGTGCCCTGGATCACACTGATTTACCTCTGTCTATGTCATCAGAGGGTAAAGCGTCTGCCTGCAGTGCGGGAGACCTGGGTTCAATCCCTGGGTCGGGAAGATCCCCAGGAGCAGGGCATGGCTTCCCCCTCCAATACTCTTGCCTGGAGAATCCCATGGACACGGAGCCCGGTGGGCTGCAGCCCGTGGGGTCACAAAGAGTTGGACATGGTTGAGCAACTTCACTTTTCTCATTAGTATCAATCCACAAGTTATAGTCATTTGGCTGGAAGACCGAGGCAGACCTAGTAACTCATTCATTAATTCTTTTATTTAATCAAGAATTTATTGAGCCCTGCTGTGTCAGGCATTGGGCTGGGTTCCAGGCATAAAAAATATAAAAAAGCACCATCCTTGTCTTCTAGAAACTTCTACATGTTCCCTTCTGATGGAAGCTTGCAAAATCTAATACTGTAAAGTGAATGAGTACAAAGTATAGATGGGGAAGCAGGGGAGGATATTTAAAGTCTGCTTGGGCTTTAACAAGAATAGGAAAAGTTTTAAAAATGAGCAAGAATTTAAGATGTGAAAAGAAAATTGTTTTCCACAGTGGTTGAAGGAAGATATTGGAGTATTATTACCACTGTTCTATAGATGAAGAAGCTGAGGTTAACGCTAAAACAATTCTCAAGGTCACAAGCCTGCTGGATAAGGTTTCAGGTACCTGGACTGAGATGTTTCATCCTTTTCCCATTAAACCCCACTACCTCAAGCAACAACCCATTTGAATCTTTCAAATATTCATAATTGTGTAAAAGCAAGAGGTATATATGTTCATCTTGCTTGAGAAGGAGAAGGAATTCAAAGTCTTAGGGAGAGAGAGAGAAATCCAACTTGTATTTGAAGTTTTTACTTTGTATTTTGACTGATATATAAAGCGTCTATAATGATGTCTTAATCTTAAGTGAATAATTTGATGAATTCTTACAAAGTGGATATATACATAATCAACAATTAGAGCACTATATAAGCTCCTCCACAGTCTTCCTCAAGTCATCTGTTAGCAACTATACATTAACCACGATTCCATCTTCTCTACAAACAAGTTAGTTTAACATATTTTTAGTTTTATAAAAATAGAATCACATAATATATGTGCTTTTGTTTCTGGCTTTTTCCCTGAACATTATGTCTGTGAAATTCACCCAAGTCACAGCTTGTAGTAGTAATATTATTTATTACTATACTGATAGCAAGGAGAGATAAGGAAGCCTTCCTCAGCAACCAATGCAAAGAAATAGAGGAAAACAACAGAATGGGAAAGACTAGAGATCTCTTCAAGAAAATTAGAGATGCCAAGGGAACATTTTATGCAAAGATGGGCACAATAAAGGACAGAAATGGTAGGGACCTAACAAAAGCAGAAGATATTAAGAAGAGGTGGCAAGAATACACAGAAGAACTGTACAAAAAAGATCTTCATGACCCAGATAATCACAACGGTGTGATCACTCACCTAGAGCCAGACATCCTGGAATACAAAGTCAAGAGGGCCTTAGGAAGCATCACCATGAACAAAACAAGTGGAGGTGATGGAATTCCAGTTGAGCTATTTCAAATCCTAAAAGATGATGCTGTGAAAGTGCTGCACTGAATATGCCAGTAAATTTAGAAGAATCAGCAGTGGCCACAGGACTGGAAAAGGTCAGTTTTCATTCCAATCCCAAAGAAAGGCAGTGCCAAACAATGCTCAAACTACCACACAATTGCACTCATCTCACATGCTAGTAAAGTAATGCTTAAAATTCTCCAAGCCAGGCTTCAGCAATATGTGAACCATGAACTTCCAGCTGTTCAAGCTGGTTTTAGAAAAGGCAGAGGTACCAGAGATCAAATTGCCAACATCTGCTGGATCATTGAAAAAGCAAGAGAGTTCCAGAAAAATATCCATTTCTGCTTTATTGACTATGCCAAAGCCTTTGACTGTGTGGATCACAATAAACTGTGGAAAATTCTGAAAGACATGGGAATACCAGACCACCTGACCTGCCTCTTGAGAAACCTGTATGTGGTCAGGAAGCAACAGTTAGAACTGGACATGGAACAACAGACTGGTTCCAAATAGGAAAAGGAGTACGTCAAGGCTGTATATTGTCACCCTGCTTATTTAACTTATATGCAGAGTACATTATGAGAAATGCTGGGCTGGAAGAAGCACAAGCTGGAATCAAGATTGCTGGGAGAAATATCAATAACCTCAGATATGCAGATGATGCCACCCTTATGGCAGAAAGTGAAGAGGAACTAAAGAGCCTCTTGCTGAAAGTGAAAGAGGAGAGTGAAAAAGTTGGCTTAAAGCTCAACAGTCAGAAAACTAAGATCATGGCATCCAGTCCCATCACTTCATGGCAAATAGATGGGGAAACAGTGGCAGACTTTATTTTTCTGGGATCCAAAATTACTGCAGATGGTGATTGTAGCCATGAAATAAAAAGACACTTACTCCTTGGAAGGAAAGTTATGACCAACCTAGACAGCATATTAAAAGCAGAGACATTACTTTGTCAACAAAGGTCCGTCTTGTCAAGGCTATGATTTTTGCAGTAGTCATGTATGGATGTGAGAGTTGGACTATAAAGAAGGCTGAGCCCTGAAGAATTGATGCTTTTGAACTGTGTTGTTGGTAGAAGACTCTTGAGAGTCCCTTGGACTGCAAGGAGATCCAACCAGTCCATCTTAAAGGAGATGAGTCCTGAGTGTTCATTGGAAGGATTGACGCTGAAGCTGAAACTCCAATACTTTGGCCACCTGATGCAAAGAACTGACTCATTTGCAAAGACCCTGATGCTGGGAAAGATCAAAGGTGAGAGGAGAAGGTGATGACAGAAGATGAGATGGCTGGATGGCACCACTGACTCAATGGACATGAGTTTGGGTAGACTCCGGGAGTTGGTGATGGACAGGGAGGCCTTATGTGTTGCAGTTCATGGGGTCACAAAGAGTCGGACACAACTGAGTGGCTGAAGTGAACTGAATAATACACCATCGTAGAAATATACCACATTTATTTATTCTCTTGTCTATGAATGCTTGGGTTGTTTTCTGTTTGGGTCTCTTATGAAATAAAGCTTTAAGAACATTGAGCACATGACTTTGGTCCACATATGTGTATATTTCTGTTGGCTATACCCCTAGAGGAAGAATTTTTTGTTCACAGAATATGTATACATCCAGCTTCGATAGTTACTGCCACAAGGTTTTCAGTACAGTCCAGTTTTGTATTATCTTTTATTATGACTAGTAATTTTCTTGAGTCTTGCTTAGTACATCTTTGCTTGCCCCAAGCAAAGAGTAATATTCTTGGTATATTTTTCTAGAATTGTTTTTTTCATCTTTCACATATACATCTGCAGTCTACCTGGAGTAGAGTTTTGTGTATGTAATGTGCAGTGGGGTGAAGTTGTGTTTTCCTGCCATGTGTGTGCAGTTGATCTGGTGCTCTTTACTGACCAGGCCGTCTTTTTCCTACTCTCCCACAGTAGTACTGTAGTCAAGAGTCAGGAGACCGTGCGAACATGGTTCTAACTCTCAGTTCTCCTTTCTGCTTCATCGATGTCTAATTGTCTATCCATGTGCCAAGGCAATGCTTCCCTAATCACTGAGTATTTATAATGCCTTAATATCTGGTCCTATAAAGCTTCTCATTCTGACTTCCTCAAGATAGTCTTCCTGTTCTTGGGTCTTGCCATTTCTACAAATAAAGCTGGAATTTTAATTGGGATTGTACAGTTTGGGGAAAAGTGAAGTTTTATAATAATGATTATTCCAATCCATAAACGTGAAGCATCCTTCTATGTATTTAAGTGTTAAATTTCCTTCAGTGTGCTTTTTACTTTTCTGTACGACAGTTTTACACGTTTTTCCTTTAATTTATTTTGAGGCATTTGATGATTTCTTATGCTGTTGTACAAGTTATGACTTAAAAGCTTCCCTAATCACATGCTGATATTGTATGTAATTCACTGATTCTTAGTATTGAGTTTATCTTGGGGACGTTGTTAAATCCATTGCTTTGTTGGCTTTAGTTTAAGAAGTTCACAGTGCACACAATTGCATCATCAGTGAATAAGGACAGTTTTCTTTCTTGCTGCTGTAGACTGGATGTTTGTATCTCTCCCTCTAAAAATCCATACACTGAAGCCTAAGCCTTAATGGCACAGTATTAATAGTGGGACAGGGTGCCTTTAGGAGGTGATGAAGTCACGAGGGTGGGCCTCCGTGAGTGGGGTTAGTGCCCTTGTGAAAGAGCCCCCCTGGAGCGCCGTCCACCGTCTGCCCTGGGCTGACCTGGCCGCAGGCCCTCACCGGACGCCAGCTCTCCCAGTTTAAGGCTTGGACTCTCAGCCCCCAGAACTGTTAAAAACAGTTTACTGTTTACAAGCCACCCAGCCTGTGGGGATCCGTTACTGCAGCCCCAAAAGACTGAGACACTGCAGGACTTACACGTTCTATTTGTATTCCCTGTTTCACTGCCTAGTGCCTCCAGTGAATGGCAGAGTCAGGAATAGCTGACATCCTTGTTTTGCCCCTGATCTTAGGCAGGGAGAGAGTTTTTCATCTGCCACTACAGAAACCTCCTCTGACGCGCGACATTTACTGTGGAAGGCTTCCATAACCTACATTCAGATTAAAGAGGCTGCTTTCTGTTTGCAGCTTGCTAAGGGTAGAGCGTCTACTAGGCAGATGAATCACCCCTTCTTCTGGGAGGAGCAGGTGAAAAGTTGGCAACAAGTTCTGGAGATGTTATTCCAGTGTAGCTCCCTCCTGGCCGAGGGCACACATGGGAACAGGGGCTTTGCCCATAACGAACAAGCATAGAAGGGAGGAGAGAGGCCTACGCAGGCATCGACAGAAGAATTCCTCCTCTTTCTTTTTCTCCCCTGAGCCACATTTCTCCTTCCATCAGCCTCTCGACTGGTCTGACCCCTCCCGACATTCTTGTACCTGTTTTCCGCTGATTTTCACTATAGATGGCAGTCCCTATGTGCCCTGGATACAATGAATTGAGAGCAGTCTCCCAGTCTGTTCGCTGTCCCTGCTGGTCGGAAGATCACTTCTAATTTTCTGGGTGGTGACCGGCGGCCAGCTGAGCCAGTGCTGTCCCGTGGGTCCCTGCAGCCCATGCCCTTTGACCTCACGTCCTGGCAGCGTGGTGAGCGGGCTCCGTGTCGCAGCCCCTCACATTCTCTAACAGCAGCTGTGCTGTTGGAGTCTCCATGATTAACAAAGTACCAAGCCATTCCCCAGGAACCTTCTGGAACTGCCTCTCATGAGACAGCTGATGGATCTCTGCTTCACAGATGGCTTATCAGCACATCAAGCAATAACTTGCTCTCCTGTCTCCATTCTCCTGGGTACCTTTTAGAGGGAAACAACTTCCAGGTCATATGATAGGTGTTTCGTCTTTGTTAAGACAGGCTCCTGGCCATGAATCTTTATGCTATTGGCTGCGTGCTGAACCAGCCTATCCCGGGGTTCACTTTGAGAGTCTGTAACTCCACATTTGCTTTAGCTCTCTTACAAAAGCTCGAGATTATTTATTTTCTCTGTGTATATTCTTGGCATATTTCTGCCTAGAGGAAGAGCAAAATCAATAAGTCCTACAGTTTTATTAAGTTTCTGAAAGAGCAGGATATCTGATCTGTTGGCTGGAGTTGGTTAATCGCCATCCTGTATGAATCCATTTTGGGACAGTGATTTTCCCTGCGTGTTTCTCAGCTGACATCAGTAATAGTGTTGTCCGACTTGAAAACCCCATTTAAAGAATAATTGTTGCTCCTGGCTGCATATCAACGCCTCTTAGTGTAGCCCAAAGCCACCAAAGATAAAGAACATTTTCCTACACAAATATTCTTTGTAGTCTGCCACGCACTATAATTCAATCTCTCTTCTGTTTCCTGTGGGTCTGATTGTGGCAATCTTAGCTCCCACTTTAGGATTTACTGGTTTGATCTCAGGCTAGTCAGTCCTAAAGGAAATCAACTCTGAACACTCCTTGGAAGGTTCCAACTCCAATAAACACTTTGGCCACCTGATGTGAAGAGTCAACTCACTGGAAAAGACCCTGATGCGGGGGGGAAAGATGGAAGGCAAAAAGAGAAGGGAGTGGCAGAGGATGAGATGGTTGGATGGCATCACTGACTCAACAAACATGAATTTGAATGAACTCTGGGAGACAGCAGAGGACAGAGGAGCCTGGCGTGCTGCAGTCCACGGGGCTGCAAAGAGTCAGCACGCCTTAGCGACTGAGCGACGGGAACAACTAGCTGCCACTTAGCCTGCTTTGCAAAGGAAGTCAGAGGAAAACACATGGCATTTACTCGCTTTCAGTCTAACATGGAGGATTCTGTATGAGGGGCTTGGGATAAACCTAAGCAGGCGGTCCCCTGGGTACGGCGCCCCGCGGGAGGAGACCGCGGCCAGCACAAACCCCGCGACCTTGCTGCGCTCTGCCGGAGCCCTTCTCCCTGCAGCCAGTCAGCTGCTTTTCCCTCTCGTCTCCATGGCTATTCCGAACTTTCGTGACTGTCTCCAGATTCATTGCTCTGCCCCATTTTCTCCTGCTCTCAGCATGTATACTCACCTTTCTATTCATTAAGAAAAATAAGGAATCCCTCTCTCCACAATCCAAAACCACCTACAAAGCGGATTTCTGCCAGGACTCTTGCCTTCCCAGTCTGTCTTCTTGCTCACTGCCAAAGTCGGGTCCCTCTGTGCGGCTGCCTGCCTTGGCACTTGCCTTGTGACTTCACCCAGGCCCTGGGCCACCAGCCATCTGCTTGGTGTTCTGTGTGCTCCCTTCAGATACACACTCGTGTTTCTTAAAAAATCATCCTCCGACCCCATATCTACCTCTAGCTACTGTTGGATGTCTCTTAACCTTTGCAACCAAGCTTCTTGAAGAGCCATTTACATTCCCGGTTCCCTTCGTCACCGGCCATTCATGGCTCCTCTGAAAACAATTTGGCTCCTGTCTCCGAAACAGCAATGAATTTATTTCCGCCAATCAACTTCATGTTACTAAACCCACTGGATCTGTCTCTGCCTCCTTGTAATTATCTCAGGATGTAACAGCGTCCTATTTCTTAAGGCTCCCTCCTTTGCCCTCTCCCAACGGTTTTCTTCTCTGGTCTTCCTCTCATGTCTCAGCCCCTCGTTGAGGTCTCCCTCACTGGCGCTCTTTTCTTGTGATCCCTCGAGGACTGCAGGGTTCCTGGGGGTCTCTCCCCAAGTGTGTGTGTGCGTTTCTCCCCTGAGCTCCACACCCCTCACACCTCTAAATAGACAGCTCAGTTCTCTCTGCAGAGCTGCAGGCTCTCATTTGCTTGCATCTCTTAGTCACCGGAAGTCAGTGCTCCAAACGTGTCTCATGATTCTTGTTCTAAGTAGACAGCTTCTGCGCTTAAAGAGCAGTGAACAGAGGCCCAGAGGAAAACCCAACTCATTCTGCATTTTCCATCTTAGCCAGTACACCTTGGCCTGTTTTATCTCCTGAACAGAGCATCAGTCTCTTCCTTCTCTCTGTCATTATTTATTTCACCAACTGCCTGTATTGGCTTTCCAGGTGGTCTTCTCAAGTTTTCTCGGTTTGACCTCGATAAAGCTAATACACATAACATTACTAGAATGATGCTTCTGAAATGTGGATCCATGCTGATTTCATTAAATCTTGTCTATAGATTTGATGAACGTCTAAAAAAAACTATGTCCTCTTCTAAAATACAAGCATTTAAAAAAGTTATTCTAGAGTAGATATACAGTAGAAAAGACCTAAGAACAGCTGGGACATTTGTGAAGATTAGGGTGGGAAGAATTGATGCTTTTGAACTGTGGTGTTGGAGAAGACTCTTGAGATTGAGAGTCCCTTGGACTGCAAGGAGATCCAACCAGTCCATCCTAAAGGAGATCAGTCCTGGGTGTTGATTGGAAGGACTGATGTTGAAGCTGAAACTCCAATCCTTTAGCCACCTGATGCAAAGAGCTGACTCATTTGAAAAGACCCTGATGCTGGGAAAGATTGAAGGCAGGAGGAGAAGGGGACGACAGAGGATGAGATGGTTGGATGGCATCAGCAACTCAATGGAAATGGGTTCGGGTAAACTCTAGGAGTTGGTGATGGACAGGGAGGCCTGGCGTGCTGTGGTTCATGGGGTCCTAAAGAGTTGGACACGACTGAGCGACTGAATTGAATTGAACTGAACTGATTTGCTTTAATGATGCCAAGGTTGGTTTGAAAGCTTTAATCAAGGCAATGTGCTACTGCCTCATGGGTAAACAAACCGATGACCAATACATAATGGAAAACCCAGGAGACCCACTTATAAATGTAACTATGATATTTGACAGAGGACTGTCTCTTAGGGCAAAATAAGGGAAACAGAAATTACTCAGTATTTTAAGTAGGAGGAATTTAAAACAGGAAAATGAGTTATGTGAATTATTGAAGGGCTAGAAGTACAAAGGTTTTGGATACTGGGAGCATCACCTTTATAGTTCAGTGCTGCAGCTAAGCAGAGGGTCAGAAATACCTGGCTGCTACCCCGAGGTCAGCGGACTGGGACACACCTTCAACGTCTCCAAACTGTAACCCCAAGACAGGTGACTAGCATAGACATTCTGAGCCCATCTGCTCCTAAAGTAAAACAAAGTTGAACTTTCTGCCTCCCCACGTCTGTGTTTCCTCTGCCATTGTTAATGGGAATGAAGTGCTTTGCCCTCCCTACTGTTCTCCAAGTTTGTTTTTTATAAAAGTGCATGTCTCTGACTGCATCTAAACCACATCTCACACCTTGCTGGCAAAGAAGTTTGGAAAATTCAGTTCCTAGGTTTCTAGCTTTTGTGATAAAGGGGAGAGCAAGAAGTGGCAATCAATGAGTGCCACGGGCCACAGCAAACGCCCAGCCTGGGGCACACCGAAGATCAATGGAGAAAAAGAGCTGCTCAATAAACAGTGTGGAGACAGCCGGACATCCATTCCAGAAACTGAGACTGAATTCCTGCCTCACACTACACACTAGAGTCAGCTTAAGGAGATAAGAACTTTAGGAAGAAAATACAAGAGGATATTTTCTATGGTTTTGGGGTAGAGAAGGTTTAGATAGACAAGGTACAAAAAGTTCTAACCATAAATAAATGATTGAGTAATTTTAATATGGCTTTCCTAGTAGCTCAGATAGTAAAGCATCTGCCTTCAATGCAGGAGACCTGGGTTCGATCCCTGGGTTGGGAAGATCCCCTGGAGAAGGAACTGGTAACCCACTCTAGTATTCTTGCCTGGAGAATGTCATGGACAGAGGACATATTAAATTAATAACTTCTGTTTACCAAAAAACACCATAAAGAATATGAAAAGATGACAAAGTAGAATAACATATTTATCATATGTGTAACCAGCAAAAGTTCAATAATTTAATAAATTAAATTAAATAATAATTTAAATTAAAAAAAAACTTACACCAATCGACGCATGCTAAGTCACTTCAGTCAAGTCCAAGTTTGTGCAGCCCGCCAGGCTCCTCCATCCATGGGATTCCCCAGGCAAGAATACTGGAGTGGGTTGCCATTTCCTTCTCCAGGGGATCTTTCCAACCCGGGGATTTTCCCAGGGATCGGACGTGCATCTCTAATGTCGCTTGCATTGGCAGGCCAGTTCCCTACCACTAGCATTACCAATCAATGGGAACAACATATATGCAAACGAAACAGAAAAATGGGCAAATGACATGTAGGTGTATGGCCAGTAACCATAAAAAGGTGTTCAATCTCTTCAGCCATCAGGGAAATACAAATTATAACCAGATTGAAATGTCATTATATTAGTACATATTAACAAGTAAATATTGTCATCTAGACTTTTCCTTCTTATCCAGGACATCTTTGTGTGTTTTATCTCCTAGATACAGCCTGAATCTGTTTTTTTTTTTTTTTCTTTTCACTTTCATTGCTTTAGTTCACAAGGTGTTGGAGAAGATATGGATCAAAGCAATCCTTATATAGTGGTTTTGGAAAGGTAAATGAGAAAATCACTTTGGAAAACAAGTTAGGATTATCTTGGAAATCTGAACATGGAAACACACTATAACAGAATAATCCATACCTAATTTATGTCTAAAATATAAAATGATCTGTATTCTAGGATGTTCAGCTTATTTTAATTTTTAGCGATTTTTGTACATGTGCCCAGAAGGCAGGGCTCCTAGAAAACAGTCTGTCACAGCCAAGAACTAGAAGCTTTAAAGATCCATTATTAAGAGGTGGATATATAAATTGTTTTTTTATATATCCATGGCTATTCTCAGTCACCTATGAATCTTAAAAAGCTGGTACTGAGTAAAAGACAAGTTCTAAAAGACCCTAAACATATGATACCATTAAGATTATGCTTAAGCACACAAATTAAGCAACATTTTAATATATAAACATTTAATAAAGCTGTTTTTTTTTAAGGTAAAGAAAAGATAACCATGAAATTCAAAACAGTGCTTTATCCCTGGTTTATTGAGAAGGGGATGGTTTGGTAGAGGGGAAACACACGGGCAGATGCAGCTTACTCATGACGTGTTCATTGAGTAATATACTCAAGGACGTTACATGTCTTGCTGTGTTTGCAACATAAATATGTTAAATTCTCTTGTGTCAGACATTATATTAAATTTTTTAAAAAAAGATCTATAGTCTAAGCTGGCCAGCTTGTTTCAAGAGTGGGCCTGTCTTTTAATATTTCTTCACTCTTGATGTTTAACAGACACATCATGATATTTAAAAAAGCTGCTTCCTAGCTACAGTCATCTATCCATACCCCCCACGTGGCCACCCAGTTGTTAAAAATATTCACTTTACCTCAATGCCAGAATGGCTTACTGCCCACCAAAATAGAAAGCAGAGTACTGAAAGCAAATAACTCAAAAGAAAAGATCTGATTTCCCAAACCGGGGGAAATGAAGCATTCACTGAGGAGCGCCTGGGGATTTAAGGATCTGACATTCTGCAGGGAATGAACCCAGGAGTGCAGAGCAGGTTCAGGGTCAGCTGTTATGGGGTTTGGCTTTCTTCTGAAATCTCAGTACCGTTCACTGTTGGGGGTAGAGGGGAACAAAGCCAAATGAAACGAAAGAGGAGCCAGTTCTAGGCTCTCTTCTCAGCCCTGCACTGTCTCCCTCTCCCTCTGTGCCTTAGGCGTTACCCTGGGTCCCCCTCTCTTAAGGTCTCCGGCTCTCTGCCCGTCCAGCCCCCTTCTGCCCTGGGTGTGATCCCTGGGTTGGGAAGATCCCCTGTAGGAGGGAAAGGCTCCCCACTCCGGTATTCTGCTTGGAGAGTCCCATGGACTGTATAGTTCTGGAGTCACAAAGAGTCGGACACGGTTGAACGACTCTCACTTTCATTTTCACTCCCGCATTGCAGGCGGATTCTTTACCATCTGAGCAACCAGGGAAGCCCAAGAACACTGGAGTGGGTAGCCTATCCCTTCTCCAGGGCATCTTCCCGACCCAGGAATTGAACGAGGGTCTCCTGCACTGCAGGCGGATTCTTCACCAGCTGAGTTGTACTTGTCAATAATGTTAATGGAATCAATATATACGGGAAAAGGAGTATTTTGAGTTCCCTGCTGTTTCTCCCCAGGGCCGGGTGTTCCTCCCACTCACCCTTCTGAGGACCCTCCTTCGCTCTCTGAAGAGAGGCCCTCCTCCCTGTGTGCCCCTCCCGAGGCCATCTGTCCCCTCAGCGTAGTCACGCGTTTGAGCCAGTTTCATCAGTCCTGGGGTAGCGTTTGTGTCTGCGGCTCCAGGAGCAGAGGGAGCCGGGCTGCCACTGCCGTGTGGCATCGTGTCGGCTTTCAGGAAACGTCTGCTGACTCACAGACTGACTAACGGATGCCTGAGCCCTCAGCACAGCTGAGCTCAGGACCCAGGAGCGGACTTGCAGGGGCTGCCCAGCCCGCCCTGGCACCTGAGCGCCTCCATGTGGGTGGCACGGCCTGCTCCCAGGTGCCCAGGGGCCCTGCCTACGGCTGGAGGGGGCACAGCCTGGTGCCCGTTTCGGTCACCGCCCTGCCCTCGGGGCTCACGGAGCTCTGCTGGAGTCTGGAGGAGGGAAGGCTTACAGGCGCAGACTGAAGCGCTCCTTCGCACGAGGGAAGCGCAGATGTGTAAGATACACTGCTTTGTGGCCTGCTTGGCAGATCTCCCCCAAAATGGACAGGAGCTGGGAACTCGCCCGTCCCTGTAGAATCCAGCACGGTGCTTTTGGTGCGAGGTGACGGAATGAGGATCGGCTAGAGAGTTCCTACAGAGCAGCGTGGGTGAAAAAAAGTGTCCGCTCCCCTGAGACACGTGAGGTCAAAATAATGGAAACCCTAGGAACCCTGCTGTCTGCATGGGAAGGTTTAAACAATTCTCTGTTTGGGTCCCTTTCTATCTCCTGGAAAAGTCAAGATGTGTCATTGTAGTTCTCAATGTTTCCACCCGCTTCGGAACTATTTAAAGTTTTACCCTGGGTATACTCTCTAGTCTCAACCTTTAGTGATGTGTTTTACTGGCCAATTTGTATAGTTTATAGTCTGACTTGTAAAAAAACCCTTTAGCTTGACCATCTGGAAGTAATTATTGATGTTAATTACTTCTCTTCCATATTCTATTTTTGTGATCCTCTCAGTTTTCAGCCTTTGGTGATACATATGACCATCATTAATATTTCATGTTACATGAGATGGCCTCTAGGTCTTCATTAAGTGAGCTTATATTGCCAAATGAATATGCTAATCTGGGATAGTAAAGGCATTTATTGCTTCAACCTTTTGCCTGAACTTGGTTGTATTTTGTATAATTTCTTCACATTCCACCTAGTATTTCTTAAACCTTTAATTACTCTGGAATCAATCTTTATGATCTATGAGGAACCTGACATCTCTAGACTTTCCTCTGCATGAGAACTTCGGTTCCCGGTAACAGTGGCTACATCTTTCAAACAAAGATACTAAGACTTTATTAGATGCAGGAGAGGCAGCCTGGATGGATGGGAGGGCCCTGCATTGCCTGTAAGGGGGGCCTGAATCTGTTTCTGGATCTGCTGCTGGCTCCCTGGACCTCATGTTTTCTCTGTGCAATTTAGGTGATGAGCGGAGCATTATTAAGCAAGAATAAACCAGTCCTCAGTTTTGGAAGGTTGGCTGAGGAAGATGTTGCCGTAACTCAGTTCGCACACACGCTACCCAGTGCACATCACAGGGTGGGGAAGACTGGTTGTGCATCAGCAGATGGCAGAGGAGGCTGCGTCCCAGAGCCAGAGAGCTCCCCAGGCCCAAGGAGTCCAGGAAAAACTCACCTTGTGGTCCTCGCCTCCGCCTTGTGCCTGCAAGAAAAAAAAAATCGTGTTCAACCTAATTCTCCACACCCCTTCCTTCCCTCTCCTCCTTTTGCTGCTGTGTGGTCTCCCTGTCGTGACCAACTCTATTGCCACCCCATGGACTATATATAGCCTGCCAGGCTCCTGTGGCTCTGGTATTCTCCAGGCAAGAATACTGGCGTGCGATGCCATTCCCTTCTCCAGGGGATCTTGACAACCTGGGGACTGAACGGGCATCTCCTGCTAGGCAAGCGGATTCTTTACCATCAAGCCACCTGTGAAGACTGCTTTTTCCTTTGTTGTTTCTTGAATAGGACAGTTTATGCTCCCTGACTTTACAGCTACCCCTTAGATTTCTCTCTTCTCACAAATCTGCTCAGGCAGTTTGGATAATGCTTGTTCTGGTTTAGTCCACAAAGGTACTTGTGACTGCCTTAATTAGCTTCTTTTTTAGTTCTCGGAGGCCAGCAAGCTTGCCACCTACCCTTGGGAAATTCCATCTAGTAGCAGACTCTGCTTCATTGGTCCTTTCCTGAGTCTTGCAGTCTAGAGTTTCATGAGGATAAACACTCACATTCCTTAACACTGAGGTTCCCAGGCCTCACTGGGGAGTCCAGTCCCATAACAGGCCTGTGATTCTTCCTATTCCAGTTCAACCCACTGCTCAACCAGGGATCGGGAGGCTTATTTAGTCCCTGCATCTGAAGGTAAACATTATAGTTCACGCTGAAGAAGGGATATTTTCCGTCTCACCAGCCCCGTTCTTGAGAAGTCATGTTCTCTGGTTATCGTTCAATGAAGGATTGGGTTGTTACATAGTCCATCTCGCATCTGGAGGCCTCAGCCAAGTCTCACAGTTGGGTCTAGTTAAATCGTGCCAACTTTAAGCTTCTCTCTGATGGGAGGTCTACTGGTACTGTATTTTTACCCACTTCTTTATTTTTGACCTTCTATCATCTAATATTTTTCTCTACAATAAATGAAAACATGATCTCAATCCTGCTTTGTAACCAGCTTGGATTTTCACGTAGATTTCATTTCATTCCAGCAATTTTCTGTGTCAGCTATCAGAGTATTGCACCGACTGTGATTTCCATATTTGTTTATAAAATTTTGATTGTTGATCATTTAAGTGTTAGTCCTACTCATACATGTAATCCGAGTACCCAGTGAGTATTACACTATAGTTTGGTCATTTAGATTACCGCATTGTTTTAATTTCTGTGTTTGTTTAACCTCTCATCAAAAATTAACAGCTATTCCATTCAGAACTGCTCCAGAGCCTCGACTCTTTATTTATTTATTAGCTTCACTTTGCAGCATGTGGGATCTTAGTTCCTTGACTGGGGTTTGAACCCATGTTCCCTGCACTGGAAGGCAGAGTCTTAACCACTTGACCCCTGGGGAAGTCCTCTAGTGCCGCTACTTTTAAATACAGAACTGGGATTCTTTTCTGTTCTTCAGTCCAGTCTCTCAGTCGTGTCTGACTCTTTGTGACCCCAAGGACTGCAGCTCGTCAGGCCTCCCTGTCCATCACCAACTCCTGGAGTTTACTCAAACTCATGTCCATTGAGTCCGTGATGCCATCCAGCCATCTCATCCTCTGTCATCCCCTTCTCCTCCTGCCTTCAGTCTTTCCCAGCATCAGGGTCTTTTCCTGAGTCAGCTCTTCTCATCAGGTGGCCAAAGTACTGGAGTTTCAGCTTCAGCATCAGTCCTTCCAATGAACATCCAGGACTAATCTCTTTTAGGATGGACTGGTTGGATCTCCTTGAAGTCCAAGGGACTCTCAAGAGTCTTCTCCAACACCACAGCTCAAAAGCATCAATTCTTCAGCGCTCAGCTTTCTTTATAGTCCAACTCTCACATCCATACATGACTACTGGAAACCATAGCTTTGACTAGATTGATCTTTGTTGGCAAGGTAATGTCTCTGTTTTTTAATATGCTGTCTAGGTTGGTCATAACTTTTCTTCCAAGGAGCAGACGTCTTTTAATTTCTTTTAATTTCAGCCACCATCTGCAGTGACTTGGTCACCTCCCTAAGAGAGAAGCCCATAAATAGCTAAAGATTTCCAGGAGGCTGAGTGCTGACCTTTCTCACAGGGATCAGGAGGAGAATATAGGGGTTTTTTTTGTTTTGTTTTGTTTTTAGTATTCCTCAGTTTCTCATTGTAGAAATATGGTGTGTAAAATAAATATCTTTGCAAATAGGGGACACATCCATTGTCTTAGTTTCCTAGCACTACAGACTTAGCAGCTTGAAACAATAGGAATTTACTCTCTAACAGTTCTGGGGGTCAATGTGTTGGTCGGGTGGCTCCTACTGGAGCTCTGAGGAGCTTCTCTCCAGGCTTCTGTTCCTACCGGCCATCCCTGCGGTGTTTCTTGTAGGTTCTCAGCCCATTCTCTCCTCTGTCTTCACATGGCGTTCTCCTCTGTGGTGTCCAGAGTTCCCTCTTCTCACAGGAACACCAGTCAAATTGCATTCAGGGTTTACCTTAAACCTGTGTGACTTCCTCTTCACTGGATGGCATCTGCAAACCCCCTATTTCCTACTAAGGTCATACTCACAGGTTTTGGACGGACACAAGTTTTGAGGCTTCCCTGGTGGCTCAGATGGAAAAGCGTCTGCCTGCAACGCGGGAGACCAGGGTTTGATCCCCGGGTCGGGGAGAGCCCCTGGAGAAGGCAATGACCACCCACTCCAGGACTCTTGCCTGGAGAATCCCGTGGACAGAGGAGCCTGGCGGGTACAGTCCACGGGGTCGCACAGTGGAGCATGACTGAGCAGCTAACATTTACTTGCAGGTTTCAAGGGAACAATACTCAGTCCAGAGTGCTGGCCAAGCAGGACACTTGCACTTGACTTCCCGTCTTAGGGGCGGGGCGGGGGGGGAGGATTTTACTTCTCCCAGTTTGGGATGGATGCCTCATATAGGAACAGACTTGGATGCAAGTCAGACAAAACCCAAAGAACTTTTTTCCCCTATTTTCCTTCTTTGTATGTGAACAGGAGTCCAGAGGCAGATGGCCCAGGAAGGTACCGTGGTTCCCAGTGCCAGCTGGGAGCCATTGCTCCCCGTCTCCCAGCTCTGTCGCCTTTGAAACGTGGATTTTGACCTTAAGCTTGCTGCCTCAAGGACACAAGATGATGACTTCAGCACCACTCTTGGGCACAGGTCCACGCAAGCTGGTGGCTCCTTCTGAGCGAGCTTTCCTTCCAGTCCTATCCTGGGCCTTCCACTTGGACCTTGTTGTCTGGAAACAGCTTATGTGCCAGGGATGGGAGGTAGGTTTTTAATTTCTTTTTAGTTTTTTGTTTGTTTCTTTTCTTTTAGCAGGACATATTACTGCATTGGAACAAGTGAAGTTAGGACTGTCTGCAGAATCTCCCCAAGTTTATCAGAGCCATGACCCTGGTCCTCAGTGAGGAATCTGGGTTGTTTCAAGCGGCCAGTGTCTAAGTGTCTCTATGGGCTCGTGATGTGGACCTAAGGACTGAGTTTTTCACTCCTGGCCAGAAATGCTTCTACCTGCTATCAAACAAAATCTCGTTTTATAAGCGCCAGCAACTCTCAGGGCTCTGACAGCTTCCTTATGAGGCTTGTGTTTTATGAAAATATATCACTAGCTCAAAACTATGGCACTAAAGTTCTTTTGCGTAGTATTCTAGTAAATGCATATTTCATTTTCTTATTTTTTAAACTTTTTATATTGTATTGGGATATATCTGAGGTGGTTGGATGGTATCACTGACTCAGTAGACATGAGTCTGAGTAAACTCCAGGAGTTGGTGATGGACAGGGAGGCCTGGCATGCTGCAGTCCATGGGGTTGCAGAGAGTCGGACACAACTGGGTGACTGAGCTGAACTGAACTGAGTAGCTGATTAACAGTGTTGTGATAGTTTCAGATGAACAGGGAAGGGGACTCAGCCGCCCATATACCAGTATCCATTCTTACCCAAACTCCTCTCCCATCCAGGCTCCCATGTGACATTGTACAGAGTTCCCCGTGCCAATAGATGGGTATTTTATGATATATTTTAGTCAGCCCCTATTAGTGAGCACTGAAGGTCTGATATATCAATATTTCATATCAATTTTCTTTCATATATCTTCTAATTGGATGACTTTAAAAGTTTCCCACATTCCCATGAGGCTTAGTTACTGCATAAAGCCGAGATGTTTAGAGAGAGCCTGTTCAAACTGATGTCAGCCTGGGTGGGATACACCGATTGCTCTGTGCTCAGTGTAATGGCATGTGATTTTAACTAGACCGAGAAGTGATGACCAGGAATCAACTGGTAGGTAATATGAGCGTGAAAGGGAGAGATTATTCAGTAGTTTTACTCTGCAACTCCCCCCTTTTTGTCCCCATATACCTGGCTTCCCTTCTGCATTATTACCATTTTATGTACCCCTAAAATTAGCCCAAAGTTCCTGCTATTGACAATTCTTTGAGACAGATTAAAAAAAAAATCAGCCTCAGCCGCCAGCTGTATTTTGTCTCCTTCTCTCTTTGCCTCCACTTTGATTCTGACTCAACCCTCTGACCCCCTGCATCAGACATGGGCTCTGGCTTCCAGCAGACAGTTGGTTTCTCCGTATCTCATTTCCCTTTGTTCCTCAGACTGTCTGCTATGGACTTCCAAGGCAGGCGGAAGCCCAGCATCACCCCTTTCCCCAGAGCGTATGCAGCATGCTAATGCCTACTCCCAGGCGTTGGTAACTGCAGATATGGATGGTTTATGTCAGGGATGAAAGTGGCTGAACAGCTGCAGCTGGCAGGCGAAGATAATGCGGGAATGAGAATGTCAGAGGAGCCTTCTCAGGCCTTCAGTTGACTCTGCTTGTTTCTCTTCCGTTTCTCTCCTTTGCCGTTCAATCTTTCTGCCCCAGGGTTCCCAGCATCTCTCTCAAGGCGTTTCATCTGTTCTGCTACACTAACTGGGTTGGCTGTTCTGGGAGGAAGGGAAGCCCTCACAGGAGGGAAAGCTGGAAGGATGGTGGAGTTGGAGAGGGTGGAGGCAGGGGCGGGAGAAAGGAGACAGAGCAGCATCCCGACAGCAAGGCGCATCGTGTGTCCCAGCCCGCGCTAGAAGCGCCAGTTAGAGTGTTTCTGCGGCTGGGACCCAGCTCAGGGCTCCGGCTCTCAGCGAGCGCGATCGAGCACGTATGGGACACTAGGGATGACACGCCCACCTCCTGTTTAACACTGGGCCGCTCCTCCTGCGCGTGGGCCTCGAAGTGGACGGCGCATTCCACGCAGGGCGTCTCCCATCTTCCTTCTCTGCGTGCTTGGAGCCCGGCTCCGGGCTTGCCTGTCTCTTACTCCCTTTTTCTCCACCCCCTTCCTCCCTGTCTTGCAGGAGAACAAGCGGCCCTGTGTTCCTCTCCACGCCTTGCAGCCCAGCACTGAGATGCCTCTCCCGTCCTCCCGGTGTTGAGAGACCCAGACCTCACCCCGGGGTGAGGACAGGACGCAGCGGGCAGCCCTCTGCCGGCCGGCCGGGCTGCAGGCAGGGGCCACGCGAGGCGGCTTCGCTGGGTTCCCGCTGCCGCGGCAGGCTGGGCCTGCCCGGGGGCCTCCAGGGTGTGCGCCCCCGCGCCCCGGCCCTGGACGACTCCGCTTGTCATCGGTTTCCCCATGCTGGGAAGGCTAGCAGAGGCCGCAGGCAGCTTCTGAAATCTCAGAGGAGGAGAGGCAGCTGGCATGCGGCCACTCTGAGCCCCGCGGGCCTCTTTTCTGGCTGGAGGGGCTCACCCGGGGGCTGTGTGCATGCTCAGTCGCTGGCTCCACTTAGTTCAGCAGATATTTGGCATCAGACAGAATGCTAAGCAAAACAAGGCCTGACAGATGAAGGGACCCAGACGGCTCGGAGCTGAAAGCCTGGTGAGGGTTGTCGCAAGCCAGTCTCCAGGTAGCCTGGCGAGCTACGAAGAGGCACATCCTCTAAGTCCTTGGGTTCCAGGAGGCCGAGGCACAGAAGGCTCACTCTGAGTGGGATTGGATCCGGGAGTTTCAGGAGGTGAAGAAAGTGAACAGGCCAGGGAGAAGGTGGGTAAGTGTGACAGGGTGTGTTTGTGAGTGCGTGGCGGGGAGGAGGATGGAGATGGGAAAAGGAGTTCCAGAAGGGCATTCCAAAAGAAAGCAGACCACTGGGGTTGGCTGAATTCCACACGCATGTGTCTGGGCCAGCGTGGGGTGCGTTGAAATGTCCTACCCAAGGGCTGAGACGACAGAAATGTGGCTTCCCGCAGTTCTGGGCCTGGAGTACAAACAAACCAGTGCTGGCATGTCGGGCTCTAAAGCACTGTCTTCAGAGAGCCGATGGATGGATGGACAGCCGCCTTCCCGCCCTGGGCTCCCGCTGGGGAGAGCCAAAGGGTGAGTTCCACCCGGAGTGACACAGCAGGGACCCAGTGCCCCCGCCTTCTTAGGGTCTCAGTCACCGCCTCTGCAAAGTCAGCGGGTGCCCTCGAGGTTTCCCAAGGCAGTGCAGTCCTGTCTTCTGTCTCTCCTTGGTCCCTCTGTCCTTCACCACCGCTTCTCTGCCCTCCTCTCCTTCTGCTGGACCTCATAAGACAGGTGCCGTGACGGTCGGCCCCGGAACGCAGCGCAGCTGAGCCTGTTTGAAGGACAAGAGGCTGTGCTGCCTGCTCTGGCCACCTCTGTTCCATGACCCGAGTTCGCCAGGCCCTTTTCCGCCATTGACCACACTTTCTACTCCACAGTCTTGCTTTTGCTGGGCCTCGTACTGGGCAGAATCCAATTCTAGTCCATCAAGAAGCAAGCAAGTGAACCTTTCTGCACATGTCAAGGTTATAGATTGGAAGACCAGGATCGCTTGTGATGGCCTGCCTGTTCACCAAATCAGAATACTCGATTTGTCTATTTTCCAACTCTGAGAAATCAACCTCCACTCATCAGTTATTTGAGGCTTCCCTGGTGGTTCAGCATAAAGAATCTGCCTGCAATGCAGGAGATGCGGATTCAACCTCTGGATCAGGAAGATCCCCTGGAGGAGGGCATGGCAACCCACTCCAGTATTTTTGCTGGAGAACCCATGAAAAGAGGAGCCTGGTAGGGTCACAAAGGGTCAGACGTGATTCAGCAACTAAACAACAACAACAGCTATTTGATAGCAAGTTTATGCTGACAAATATCAAATATTAAGAAAATAAAGCCTTATGGGTCCAATGGTTAACATTACAATGAAGAAAGTAGCTGCTATGTGCGTGGTGAAGTCAGCTAGCCTTTCTCTGCTGTCTCAGTCCCGTCTCTCTTCCCAGAACACTCACCTTCTAGACACAAGTGGGGAGCAGCCTCCTGTGTCTGAGGTTTCCAGGACGTCCTGTTCTAAGAACTTGAGTTTCTGGCATCTTAGAAATTTTTCTGAACTGCCAAGAAGAGGCGATTGTCCTGATTATTACTTCTTTTCTTAAAATGGATCGTACTAAATAAATCGGTGCCATTTCCCCCTTCACTTAGATAAGCTACTCTTGACCAGGAGGGCTTTGAGAATCCTGGGGTGGGTTTCTGAGAAGTTTGGCCAACAAAGTGAAAAGGCAAATCGCCGTGTGTGAGACGGCACACGGATTGCGCTGTGCCCATCACTGCTCTGCGTTGCCCTCTCAGGGGCAGGCAGTGTTTCCAGGCCTCCTTGTCCAGCCCCACTCCTGGGGGAAGGGCAACTCTACACAGAGCTGGGCTTTGCTGTGGTCAGTTGCCAACAGCTCATGATTAGCTGGACCTGCACCCAAGTCTGTTCTGGCCCCACCAGATTGTCTTCTTGTCTTGGATTGCTCCTCCCTGCCTGAGGTCATCATGCCCTGGTTATTCACTACCCATAGTAAAGCTCTTTCCAGCTTGCTTTACTTGATATCCACTATTTCCTGGCTATTTTAAACACACACTTACTAGGGAAGAATAGGTGGCTTTGAGGTATAATGTCAACATCAAAACCTGGTTCCCATAGTAATGTGACAGCTTCTACCACGCGGAGTTATAGGTTCTGTTTTGATAACATGGGTTCATCTAATCATTGAAGTTTTATACAAACACACACACACACACGCAAACACACTTTCCAGGAGACGACCGCAGTGACGTTTTTAATGACATACATAAGAACTTGTACTTCAGTGACTATACAAACATCGACCAAAAGCATCTGCCAAATAGTTTTTTTCAAACAGAATCTAGATCTTTTTATAATAGTAGCAATGATAATAGTATCATCTTTGGAGCATTCACTATATGCTGGACCAATTTCTAAGCAGTTTAAATGTATTGGCTCTTTTAAAAATACACTAAACCCATATATATGCATTAATATACTGTACTGTTGTGTTTGCTTCTGGCTTACTTCACTCTGGATAATGGGCTCCAGTTTCGTCCATCTGAGTAGAATTGCTTCAAATGAATTTTTTTTAATGATGCTCGGGGGTGGTGCAGCGAGATTTCCCAGGGGGGAGGGAGGAGGGAGGGGGGTTCCGGAGGGGAAGCATATGTAAACTCATGGTGATATCATGACACTGTATGGCAAAAACAATTAAAAAAAAATAAAATAGAAAAAAAAAGCTAATAATGTTAAAACATTTTAAGCTGTATAAATAGAGTTTTCATAGATACTAAAAAAAAAAATAAAAAAATAAAAATACACTAAACCAAGCTGAGAGGACATCTAAAGTCGGCAGACGTTGCGTCTGTTGAATTCAGAGAATTACGGGTATTGGACTGTCTTGGAGACTCACATCCCATTGGTTGTTTTTGGTAGATTCCTTCTCTCTTCTCAGGGCAGCTGGAGGCAGACTGAGCAGGAATGAGGGCCCCCCCAGCAGGCAGCCCTCTTACCGTCTGCTCTTGGTTCTTTTCATCTCTCTGGCCATCACTGCCCACTGACACATGGTCTCCTTAGCAACAACCCCCCCAACCCGTCTTAGCGAACACTTGCAGTTTGGTACCCCATTTAGTGATAAACCTTGATCAGGCAGATTTGGGAGTGCCTCCTGCTTTGTTCCCCTGCTGTCACCTAGCCCTGACCTTGAGGTCTTTAACCTGGCTGGTGTAGAGAGCGTAAACATCACAGTCAGCCACACAGGGGTGTGTGGGCAAGTCCCAATAGTTCCAACACCTTCCGGCTAAGCTTTCTGCTCCTTCCATTTCCTGGGACCCTTGTGGCTCCTCCTGGGTTGGAGTTAGGGGAAGACCAGGAGGGAAGGGGGTGCCTACCCGCATTCCTGCCAACTGACGTTGTGTGTTGGTGTGGGCACAGTGTGGGGCACCCTCCCTCCCCATCACAGGCATGTGCTGTGGACTTTTACCTCGATAATGCTAGGTGAGTCCCTCGGACAAGTTGCTTCCTACTCCTTCCTCAGCCTCTAGCCATGGAGAAATGCACTTCCACCTTCTCTATGCTAGGGTCTCTTCGCTCCTCCAAGCATCCTTTGGAACAGGACTGAACGTAGCTTCAAGCCAGCTCTCCTCTTGGCATGGGCCACTCCTGGCCCAGGGAAACCACGCACTTCTTTGCTCTGTGAGACTCTAAGGAAGGGCCTCCTCTCCTGTCTGCAGAGTGGCTGGGTCCTTGCAACAGCTTTATTCACACTTGTCAGGAGGGCTTGACACTGCAGGCTCCTTGCCCCAAGTGCTAAGAAACAAGGAGTAACTTGATTTTGGTTAGGGGAGGGCATGGTTAAAGCCAATTTCATTGCTTTTCAGCAAGAGAAATACACCTCTCTTAACCATTCCTCAAAATTCTCTCCTGTTCCTTCTACAATTTCCACTCTTTCTCCGCTTCTCCAAGGTCTTTAATGGAGTGGAGGTGGAGAGCGCAAAGTGATAGTGTTGGTCCCTCAGTCGTGTCGGACTCTGTGTGGCCCCGTGGACTGCAGCCCGCCAGGCTCCTCTGTCCCTGGGGTTCTCCAGGCAAGGAGACTGCAGTAGGTTGCCATTCCCTTCTCCAGGGGATCTTCCCCACCCAGGGATGGGACCTGGGTTTCCTGTATTGTGGGCAGATTCTTTACTGTTTGAACACAATCCCCAAATTGGTTCTCAGCTACCCATTTTGAAAGTCCTTGCTTTTGCTTTCTCCCCACTCACTTTGTAATGTAAATGAGCCTGATCCCTTGATTAAAGGCCCGGGTCACAACTGCACTGCAGTAATTCCATTTGAACATTTTCTTTTACCTACAATGAAACAGAATATTGGCAAAAGTTATGACTGATCACTTCACAGATACAATCATATAAATAGCCAGCACATATTAAAAGATGCTCAACATAATTATGAAATCTTGGAAATGGAATTAGAACAATTAGGTATTGTGTTTATCATATTGGTGGAATGTAAATGATTGATAACAAATAGTATTAGTGGCATCATTTGCATCACTTCCGTAGGGAACTCATATACTGTTGGTGGAGCATCTATCGGCGCAGTCTTTTCTGGAAAGCCATCTGTCAGTCTCCATTAAGATAAGAAATGGGCATGTTCTCGAGCCGTTATTTCTACACCTCTCTTTGCTAGCCGAGAGAAATATTTGCACAGGTACTTACAAAGGCAGGCCAAAGACGTGCATTGCAGTGCTGCCCGAGAGAACATGAGATGGCACGTCAACAGCAGAGGAGTTACATTAGCAGTGCCCGGTCGGCCCTGAAGTCAGCGGTGTGATACTGGGAACAGGAGCGCGGGTCACTTCCAGGTTAGGTTTTTTAACCAGTGCTTGTATGATCTCCATGCTCTTCCACTTACAGGGTGAATGTAATCAGAAGACCCCAAGAAATGGCTAGCAACCAGACGGAAAGAAGCTGGGGTGCCGAATGGAGGAAAGCTACCTGTCAATTTCCATCACTCTCATTGGACTGGTTGGAAAATAAAACATCTACTTCTACCATATCAAGCCACTGACATTTTGGGATTTATTCGTTAAAGTAGCTAGTGTTACCCTAGTACAAATGATCTGTACCAGTTAAAAAGGAGGAAATAGATTAGTATATTTTGATGTAATCATATCTCAAGGATATATTAATGAAGAAAGCATATAATATCATGTATAGTAAATAAAATGTATATATATATGTGTGTGTGTATATAAGCACACAGAAAAACTGCTGGAGGGTAAACAGCAAACTAGTCACAGTGACTACTAAAGAGGGGAGTGTGGCTGGGTATTGTGGTAAGTGGAGACTTGCTCTGCATTACTGAAATTTTTATGAGGAGAATATTTCTTGTATTACTTGTGTAATTAAAATTATGAAAGGAATTGGATTGGCTCCCTAGGCGATTGCTTGACTTGAACTGTTCATTTTTGTTTCTGTCCTCATTTATGTGAGGAAAATAGATAAAAGCTTTTCACCCTGCCCTGCTCACCAATATCCCATAATGAGTAGAGATTATTTGGAATAATTCCCAATTTATGGTTTTTGGCACAGTAATGAATATATCAAGAATTTTAAAAACCACAGAATACACTAGAATAACTGGAGAAGACCAATGCAAATAAGTCAGTTATGGCAAAAATAAATGCATGCAGATTTAGAAATATTTTGATGGGCACTACTGAAATCATAAATATGCCTTTTAAAGAAAACTGGATTTACTCAGCTGCTGTGATGTCACCTTTCATCCATCTGTGAAGACGAAAGTTCAAATCCGCTTGCAATGCGGAAGACCCGGGTTTGATCCCTGGGTTGGGAAGATCCCCTGGAGGAGGGCATGGCAACCCACTCCAGTATTCTGGCCTGGAGAGTCCCATGACCAGAGGAGCCTGGGGGGCGACAGTCTATGGGGTCGGAAAGGGTCGGACACGAGTGAGCGACTGAGCACAGCAGAGCACGTGACCGCAGGACAGCAGGCGTGGAGCAGGTTTCCTCTCTGCACTGCTCTCGGGACCCAGTGAGTCACTGGGTAAGTTTCCTAAGAGAGTAAGACGTGTCCAGTCGTGGACGACCCAGGAGACAGCAGCCGCAAGGTGCCTTCTCCCTGTGCACTCTGCTTCTGTGCACAGCTGCCCCAGGCGGCTCCACGGGCTCGCTGATGCCTCTGCCCCCGCCACCGTCATCCGCGCCTCTTTGGCGGCGCCCTTGGGTTACCCAGGCGACTGCCTGTTCTCATGCCCTTTGAGGAAAAGTTGTTAGAGGCTCCAGGGCTTGGAGGAGCTAGTCCCTCTCCTCACATGGCCTCACAGCCCCGTCTTCAGACAGGCCCAGGGCACCATGCTCCACTGCCCCCAGGGAAGAAAGGGTGCAGAGCTTAGTCTTATTCCTCTCTTTTCCTCTTCACTTCTTTCTCCTAAATGGGGTCAGACCTGACCTGAATGCTCTCTTTCTTTCCCCATTCATTTCCTACACTTGTATTCTGTAATTCCTGCTACAGCATTTAGATAAAACAGATAAATGAGATTCAGATAAAATAGAAATAGCGGTGTACCCGTGTGCTTACAGGGACGCGCCTGCCTGTGGCTTCTCAGCCCTTCTGTTTGGCAGGTGTTTCTCAGCATTGCAAAATACCACCCAGGTGGGATTTGAAGCAGGGAGTTTGGGGCTGGAAACCAAGTGTTGGGCTTTATTGACGATGAGAATTGTGCGGGAATGATGAAGGCGGAGAGGGTGGGCAGCTCCAAGGTGACTGAGGAGCCAGTGAGCCCAGGGATGACAGGAGCCCACTGCCTGCAGAAGCTCACCGTGCTGAGGACCATCTCCATCCCAAGTGGGAACCTGGCGGTAAGCGCGTCTCCATTGCATTCTGATACATTACCGCTGGCACCAGGGTAAACGTCTAAATCCTGCCCTGCCGTGTGTGATTGCTCACGAGCATGAGGAGGCCTTGGGGACCAGACAGCCAGAGCAGCGGGGGGAACAGATGAGAAGACTGACTGTCCTTCTGGACAGACCCCTCCCGCCGCGGCTGGTCTGCCTTGGCTCATGTTCCACGGCTTGTCCGCCGCCGCAGCTCCTTCTGTGCAGAGGCTGTCCCTTTTCTGGCGCCTCCTCCTCCGTTTCCTCTTTTAGGAGAAACTCTGCTTCCTTCCCTCCCTCCGCATACCAGGCTTCTTGCTTTCCAGAGCTCCTTCTGAGCCACTGGCTGATTCTGAGTCTTACCATTTGAATGCTTCCAGTGATGACACTGTAGTCTCCCACCGCCTTTGCTGGTTTCCTTTTTCTAGTAACTTTAATGTCTTGGTCAATTCTCTCTCTCCTGCCGCCTGAATTCAAGTTAATGACCCTTACTCTCATCCTTCTTGACTCAGTTGAATGCTGACTTTGTCCTCATCTCCATTCAAATTTCATCCATCCCAGGTTCAGTTCCAAAACTGTCCCTTCTTCGCAGCTTTTCCAGATCCCTGCAATAACAATTTAACTATTTTTTCTCCCTGGATGACCATATTCCTTTATTGGTACCATTTGATGTGTTTAAATTCTTTGATTTTGAATAATAAAGGTTTCCCCTTGTTAAAAGTATGATATTTAAGGCCAAGAACTGTGTTTTATTCATGCTTCTATTTCTATCAACCCTATTCCAGTACCTCCTGTTGCATTTGGCATGTAGAGTGCTTAATGTTAATTTGGAGACTGAATGATGACACCTGTCTCCTATCATTCCCTATTACAGTTGCTGCTTATTTGACTACCATAAACTACACCCCCTAAACCTCAGCAATTGCAGAAACTCCTTGGATCACTTCCACAGTGTATTTTCTAATAATAACATTCAACAACAATTTAAGGCATATCTTATATATTGAGCCCTTTCCTAACTGTTGATGAAACAGTATTCCAACTGGCCCCGAACGAAGCTGCTTGTCCATCTCCAGGGCTGGGGGAGGCCCCATCAGCTCCCCTGAGCCATGCGGCTTGACCAGGATTATAAAATCAGGAAAGAAGAAGAACATGTGTCCACTCTAATTCCCACTTAACTTCTTCCTTGCCTCTATCCTGCGGCCCCCTCGGAGCAGGCTAGCTTGCAATTCTGCAGGTAATCCTATCCTGTTTAAGATCCCTCCGTGTGGTCGGTACGAAGGGCCCACCTGAGCAGCGAAAGCTCCCCTGAGCTTCTTGTTTCTGAAGCTTCATCTTTCACTAGGCATGTGCATGCTCACCCCCTAAGCAAGGCACCTTCTTGTAGTTCTCAAGCCTGGCATGCTATCTTGAGCACCTGTGATTCCTTCACTTCTTATTATTTTTTCTTTCTAAATGGTTTCTTTTCTTCATTTTAACCTGATTTCTTAATCAGCTTGGGCTGTCCTATCAAAATACCACAGACTGAGTGGCTTCAACCACAGGCATCTGTTTCTCTCAGTTCTAGAAACTAGGCAGTCCCAGATCAGAGTACAGACAGGTTCCATTCTCGGTGAGAACTTTCTTCCCAGCTTGCAGAGAGCAACCCTCTCCCTGGATGCTTACATTACCTCTTCTATATGTGCACTTAGAGAAAGCAAGAGAGTTCCAGAAGAACATCTGCTTCTGCTTCGCTGACTACGCTAAAGCCTTTGACTGTGTGGATCACCACAAACTGGAAAATTCTTCAAGAAATGGGAATATCAGACCACCTGACCTGCTTCCTGCAAAATCTTTATGCAGGTCAAGAAGCAACAGTTAGAACTGGACATGGAACAACAGACTAGTTCCAAACTGGGAAAGGAGTACGTCAAGGCTGTATATTGTCACCCAGCTTATTTAATTTATATGCAGAGTAAATCATCAGAAATGCTGGACTGGATGAAGCACCAGCTGGAATCAAGACAAATATCAATAACCTCAGATATGCAGATGATATCACGTTAATGGCAGAACGTGAAGAGGAACTAAAGAGCCTCTTGATGAAAGTGAAAGAGGAAAGTGAGAAATCTGGCTTAAAACTCAAAGTAGATACGGAAACAGTGGAAAACAGTGAGACTTTATTTTCTTGGGCTCCAAAATCACTGCAGATGGTGACTGCAGCCTTGAAATTAAAAGACGCTAGCTCCTTGGAAGAAAAGCTATGATCAACCCAGACAGTGTATTAAAAAGCAGAGACATTATTTTGCCGACAAAGATCCTTATATTCAAAGCTATGGTTTTTCCACTAGTCGTGTATGGATGTGAGAGTTAGACTATAAAGAAAGCTAACTGCTGAAGAATTGATGCTTTTGAACTGTGGTGTTGGAGAAGGCTCTTGAGAGTCCCTTGGACTTCAAGGAGAGCCAACCAGTCCATCCTAAAGGAGATCAGTCCTGAATATTCATTGGAAGGATTGATGCTGAAGCTGAAACTCCAATACTTTGGCCATCTGATGAGAACTGACTCTTTTGAAAAGACCATGATGCTGGGAAAGATTGAAGGAGGGAGGAGAAGGGGACGACAGAGGATGAGATGATTGGATGGCATCACTGACTCAATGGATATGAGTTTGATTAGGCTCCAGGAGTTGGTGATGGACAGGGAAGCCTGCTGTGCTGCTGTCCATGGGGTCGCAAAGAGTTGGACTTGACTGAGTGACTGAACTGAACTGAGAGAGGGAACAAAGTCTGGTCTCATGCCCTCATTAAAGGTGATTACTGCCCCAAAGCCTCACTTCCTGATGGGGATTAGCGCTTCAACATACATTGAAGACACACAAAACATTCAATCTCTAACAACTAGGAAACTCGTTTTCACCCATTACACTCAGTTCAATAATCATATATCCCGGGAACCCTCTCTGTTTTATTTAAATTTCCCTCCTGGAGAAGGGAATGGCAACCCACCCCAGTATTCTGGCCTGGAGAACCCATGGACAGAGGAGCCTGTTGGGCTGTAGTCTAGGGGGTCACAGAGTGGGACATGACTGAGAGACTGACACTTTTGCCTTTTCACTTTCTGTTCTTATAGCATTATTTAGTTGCCTTTGTTATAGCACATTCCACTCCTTCTGTAATGCTGAGTTTATATGTCTGGTTCCTTTTGTTTTACTCAGTTTTTACTTTCGTGGTCCATCCTGGGTTCTGCGCTATGGTACGGACTTGGTACCATAAGCTCAGCTTTAAAGAATTTAACTCAATAGTTTTCAGTTCCCTCTGTTAAGTCGAAAGTAAACCATTGGTTTATTTACTTTTCCCCCACTTTTTAAGAAGTGTTTACATTACACCCATTTGTTATTTGATCATACAACTTGGTGAAATTTTCCATTCATTTCTTTTTGGATGAGTTTGCTATTTCTAGCTGGATGATTATTAACAGTTGATGTTGCTATTGAAGCACTTATAAAGGGGAATTCTATTAATTATTCATGCGCTATCTATCTCACTCTGCTGTGAAGTCCCAGAAGTAGGATTCACATCCTACTCACCACTGCACCGCTGACGCCCGCACACACAAGGTGCTCAGGAGTGCTTCCTGAGTGAACGCAAATACCATCCTGCTTTCCCAACTCACTCTCACCTGTGTGGAAAGGCACCGGAACCCATCTTTCCCGCCCTCTTTAGATCCCACTCTCTGGTCCTTTAAGAATCCCTGGTATGTAACTCCCGCCTTCTTTCTTAACTCTGAAAAGGAGACAGCAAGAGAAGGAGATGCTGTCTGCTCCTGACACCTTCACACCAGGAGCTCAACTGGAGGACCTGGCGGGTGAGTGGGAGGAGGTGTGCGGTGGCCTGTGGGGTGCCCGCAGCGCCCTCCCCCCGTCGGGGCCCCCAGCGCCCTCGTCCCGTCAGGGGACCCCAGTGCCATCCTCCCGTCTGGGGCCCCCAGTGCCCACGTCCTGTCAGGGGCCCGCAGTGCCCTCCTCCTGTCAGGCCCCCAGAGCCCTCCTCCCGTCGGGGCCCCCAGCACCCCCGTCCCGTCAGGGGCCCCCAGCGTCATCCTCCTGTCAGGCCCCCAGTGCCCTCCATCAGGGGCCCCCAGCGTCGTCCTCCTGTCAGGCCCCCAGTGCCCTCCATCAGGGGCCCCCAGCACCCTCCATCAGGGGCCCCCAGCACCCTCCTCCCATCGGGGCCCCCAG
>ML660765.1:1185834-1201140 GCA_007570785.1 Antilocapra americana | reverse complement strand
GCCTGATAGCTCTTTTCTTTTTAGTACTGAATGGTGAAGAACCTGCCTGCCGGTGCAGGAGACTTAAGAGACGTGGATTTGATCCCTGGGTCAGGAAGATCCCCTGGAGGAGGGCATGGCACCCCACTGCAGTGTTCTGGCCCAGAGATTCCCATGGACAGAGGAGCCTGGTGGGCTGCGGTTCATAGGGTCACAAAGAGGTGGACACATAGTCTGTTTACCTGCTCATCTCCTGAAGGATATCTTGATTGCTTCCAAGTTGCCAGTTGTGAGTAAGGTTGCCGCACACATCTGTGTACAGGTCTGTGGGACCTGAGTCGACTCTCGTCGTTAGCTGTTACCTTTGCTGCCCTCCCCTGACATGCCCTAACCCCCAGGCCTCACAGCGTCTGCCGTAGCGTGTTCGAGTCGCAACTGAAATCATACTTTGGATCACTTCCTCAGCTACTTGTGCTCCCTTCTGAGGATCACTGGAAACTTTTGTGCTTGCTTCCTAACCCCTCTGGGGGTAGGGCTCTCAGACCCTCTGTACCTACACCTGACCTGCCAGCATTTCTGTGCACAGGTGTGGTCCCACGATGGAGGGGGAGGCTTTGTGCCTCCCCTGAGGGGGTCTGAGAAGCGGGTACATTTCTCTCTGGCTCTGAGACCACCCCCCTTAACCTACCTAGATGTTTTTGGCAAAGACTCGCACCAGCAACTCACCCTACTGTTAGCCCCTGAACTAGGCACTCCTCCTCCCAGCTGGCTGGAATTTATCTCCTTTTAAGAGTAGAAAACAACGTCTATGTCATCTGGCATTCTTTTTCTAACCTTACTGTATATAATATAAAATTAATGCTCTTATTTTTATCAAAACTGCCATTTCAATAAATGCTTTTTTCTTTCAAAATCTTTTCTTACAATAGAAAAACTGTCATTTAAGCTAATGACTCTGCTATAAATTTCAAAACCCTAAGTATGAGAATTGACTTCTTTGTAACCCACTGGTGTCTGGCTTCCTCTAATGACATGGAATGCCACAGATTCAATATATAGTGGGTTTCAGGATTAATAGTTATAATTTCAGTGTGCTTTAAAAATGTGATCTTCTGCTTAAAAAATAAGAGAAGGAAAGAAAGGAGGAAGGAAGGATGGGAAGCAGGAGGGGAAGAGTAGAGAAGGGTGAAAGCCCCGAGCTGGCAGTCTTGATTCTTCTTCTTCCTCCCTAAGTCGATCTGTATGTGTGAAAGGCCTGGGGCATGGTTTGTGCTCCTGCCTTGACCTATAATATCACCCTAAAGGGGCTGGGGGAAGAAAGGCCTCTGCGGTTTACATAAGGAAGTAAGGATGTCCACAAGTAACTTGCTCCTTTTAGATTCATGTCAACAGGAAAACAGGGTTGGATAACTGGAAACGTTTTACATGGACATTTGCTAAATGCTCATCATTTACTATGCCAGTCTACAGTACCAGCTCTCAATACGCCAGCAAATGTGGAAAACTCAGCAGCGGCCACAGGACTGGAAAAGGTCACTTTTCATTCCAATCCCAAAGAAAGGCAATGCCAAAGAATGATCAAACTACCGCACAGTTGCACTCATCTCACACGCTAGCAAAGTAATGCTCAAAATTCTCCAAGCCAGGCTTAGCAATACGTGAACTGTGAACTTCCGGATGTTCAAGCTGGTTTTAGGAAAGGCAGAGGAACCAGAGATCAAATTGCCAACATCTGCTGGATCATGGAAAAAGCAAGAGAGTTCCAGAAAAACATCTACTTCTGCTTTATTGACTATGCCAAAGCCTTTGACTGTGTGGATCACAACAAGCTCTGGAAAATTCTTAAAGAGATGGGAATACCAGACCACCTGACCTACCTGTTGAGAAATCTGCATGCAGGTCGGAAAGTAACAGTTAGAACTGGACATTGAACAACAGACTGGTTCGAAATAGGGAAAGGAGTACGTCAAGGCTGTATATTGTCACCCTGCTTATTTAACTTCTATGCAGAGTACATCATGTGAGATGCCAGACTGGATGAAGCACAAGCTGGAATCAACATTGCCGGGAGAAATATCAATAATCTCAGATATGCAGATGACATCACCCTAATGGCAGAAAGCGAAGAAGAACTAAAGAGCCTCTTGATAAAAGTGAAAGAGGAAAGTGAATAAGTTGGCTTAAAACTCAACATTCAGAAACCTAAGATCATGGCATCTGGTCCCATCATGGCAAATTATTTCATGGCAAATAGATGGGGAAACAATGGAAACAGTGACAGACCATATTTTCTCAGGCTCCAAAATCACTGCAGATGGTGACTGCAGCCATGAAATTAAAAGACGCTTGTTCCTTGGAAGAAAAGCTAAGGCCAACCTAGACAGCATATTAAAAAGCAGAAACATTACTTTGCCAACAAAGGTCCATGTAGTCAAGACTATGGTTTTTCCAGTGGTCATGTATGGATGTGAGAGTTGGACTATAAAGAAAGCTGAGTGCCTTACAATTGATGCTTTTGAACTGTGGTGTTGGAGAAGTCTCTTGAGAGTCCCATGGACTGCAAGGAGATCCAACCAGTCCATCCTAAAGGAGATCAGTCCTGGGTGTTCATTGGAGGGACTGATGTTGAAGCTGAAACTCTGATACTTTGGCCACCTGATGTGAAGAGCTGGCTCATTGGAAAAGACCCTGATGCTGGGAAAGATTGAAGGCAGGAGGAGAAGGGGACGACAGAGGATGAGATGGCTGGATGTCATCACTGACTCAATGGACATGAGTTTGAATGAACTCTGGGAGTTGGTGATGGACAGGGAGGCCTGGCGAGCTACAGTCCATGGGGTCGCAAAGAGTCAGATGTGACTGAGTGACTGAATTAAGAGTACCAGAGTATTTGTCTGTGAACACCTAGAAATACTCAAAAGAGATAGAAAAAGTGTCTCCTAGATGGGAAGCATGACCTACACCCCCAGTTCAGGGACGGGGAGACTGTTTGCTCATTCTCTTTCTCTCTCACTCTCTCTCTGTCTCCCTGAACCTCTCTTTTTACTATCTGTCTGTCTAATCTTTAGTATAGACAATAGTTTCTGCTTTTTTTATTTAGGAGACTAAAATTTAAATCCCAAATGGCAGGGCAAAGATTTATTTGAAAAGCATTGCAATAAAAAGAATATTTATTGAATGTATAGGCTATCTCATATCTAGGAGGAGGAGGAGGAGGGCCTGGCAACCCACTCCAGTGCTCCTGCCTGGAGAATCCTGTGGACAGAGGAGCCTTGCAGGCTATAGTCCACGGGAATTGCAAAGAGCTGGACATGACTGCATGACTCAGCACAGCACCTGGAAGACTAGATCCTAGTCCTGCCTGGAGTATTAATTTGTGATATGATTGTGAAAGAGCCACTTTATCCTTATACGGCTCAATTACTGCATCTTTTACACTGAGGGCTGTTTCTACCCTTCTATTTTAATGGTTAGAAATATATATCTTTTTCTTCCTTTGCCATCCCGGGCATATACAAGTTTTTTAGAATCTAATGTGCATGCAAATGTAATGCATATTTTAATGCTTGAAACTGTCTGTGATTAAATACTCAAACAGTTCTGCTTCACCATTGTTATCTTTTTTTAGCAAGCATTCTCTGATAAACTGCACAGCAAATAGAAATCACTGATCTAATGAATGTAAGCCACTGGCAACCCAAGAACTAAAATACATTTTGGTTACAAATAAACCTTGTGTATTTCCGATAAATTTACTGTACCCTATAAATTTTTATTCAAAGCAATCTGACAAATGAGTCACTTCAGCTGAAAACAAGGTAAAGCCAAATCTATTCTTCCTTTTCTTTCTATTTAATTCCGTGAGTTTGGGCAAAATTTAATCAAGGCAGGGTCATGTTAAACGCTAACACATTTATCTGGTGGGTCAGCTTTCTGATTAAAGAAGGAGACTTGAACGTTTAGTCAGACAACATTCTGGCAAATGTAGCTTTTCCGTCATGTTGCATCTGCCACTGGAGTCATTTATTATGAAATCCATTCATTTAAAGGAAGGGGTAGGTAATTAGATTTCAACTCAAAGCTTTGCTATCTGGTGGGAACTAATGTTTTAAATTAAGGGGACTTTTGGAAGGACACATTTATATGGGGGTTACTACAGAGTCCCAAAGAAAAAAACCTGCCATCACTAAACCTCATGGCATGCTTCCAAAATGCTTCCCTGGAAGTTCTCTGTCCTTGTTGATGCCCATATTTCTACCTCTTCTTGTCAGTTGGACTATCCTGCTATTGATGTTGAATGAGAAGTCTCTGGGTTCACACGATCACATTGACCTTTGAATTCAGTTCAGTTCAGTTGCGCAGTCATGTTTGACTCTTTGAGATCCCATGAATCGCAGCACGCCAGGCCTCCCTGTCCATCACCAACTCCCAGACACCACCCAAACCCATGTCCATCGAGTCGGTGATGCCATCCAGCCATCTCATCCTCTGTCGTCCCCTTCTCCTCCTGCCCTCAACCTTTCTCAGCATCAGGGTCTTTTCCAATGAGTCAGCTCTTCACATCAGGTGGCCAAAGTATTGGAGTTTCAGCTTCAACATCAGTTCTTCCAATGAACACCCAGGACTGATCTCCTTTAGGATGGACTGGATGGATCTCCTTGCAGTCCAAGGGACTCTCAAGAGTCTTCTCCAACACCACAGTTCAAAAGCATCAACTCTTCGGTGCTCAGCTTTCTTTATAGTCCAACTCTCACATCCATACACGACCATTGGAAAAAACATAGCCTTGACTAGACAGACCTTTGTTGACAAAGTAACGTCTTGGCTTTTCAATATGCTATCTAGGTTTGGACATAACCTTCCTTCCAAGGAGTTAGCGTCTTTTAATTTCATGGTTGCAGTCACTATCTTCAGTGATTTTGGAGCCTGAGAAAATAAAGTCTGACACTGTTTCCCCATCTATTTCCCATGAAGTGATGGGACCAGATGCCATGATCTTAGTTTTCTGAATGTTGAGCTTTAAGCCAACTTTTTCACTCTCCTCTTTCACTTTCAGCAAGAGAATTTTTTGTTCTTCTTCGCTTTCTGCCATTAGGGTGGTGTCATCTGCATATCTGAGGTTATTGATATTTCTCCTGGCAATCTTGATTCCAGCTTGTGCTTCTTCCAGCCGAGCATTTCTCATGATGTACTCTGCATATAAGTTAAATAAGCAGGGTGACAATAAACAGCCTTGACGTACTCCTTTTCCTATTTGGAACCAGTCTGTTGTTCCATGTCCAGTTCTAACTGTTGCTTCTTGACCTGCATACAGGTTTCTCAAGAGGCAGGTCAGGTGGTCTGGTATTCCCATCTCTTTCAGAATTTTCCACAGTTTATTGTGATCCCCACAGTCAAAGGCTTTGGCAAAGTCAATAAAGCAGAAGTAGATGTTTTACTGGAACTCTCTTGCTTTTTCAATGATCCAGCAGATGTTGGCAATTTGATCTCTGGTACCTCTGCCTTTTCTAAAACCAGCTTGAACTTCTGGAAGTTCACAGTTCACATATTGTTGAAGCCTGGCTTGGAGAATTTTGAGCATTACTTTGCTAGCGTGTGAGATGAGTGCAATTGTGTGGTAGTTTGATCATTCTTTGGCATTGCCTTTCTTTGGGATTGGAATGAAAAGTGACCTTTTCCAGTCCTGTGACCACTGCTGAGTTTTCCATATTTGTTGGCATATTGAGTGCAGCACTTTCACAGCATCATCTTTTAGGATTTGAAATAGCTCAACTGGAGTTCCATCACCTCCACTAGCTTTGTTCATGGTGATGCTTCCTAAGGCCCACTTGACTTCACATTCCAAGATGTCTGGCTCAAGATGAGTGATCAAACCATCGTGATTATCTGGGTGATGAAGATCTTTTTTATACAGTTCTTCTGTGTATTCTTGCCACCTCTTCTTAATATCTTCTGCTTCTGTTAGGTCCCTACCATTTCTGTCCTTTATCGAGCCCATCTTTGCTTGAAATGTTCCCTTGGTATCTCTAATTTTCTTGAAGTGATCTCTAGTCTTTCCCATTCTGTTGTTTTCCTCTATTTCTTTGCGTTGATCACTGAGGAAGGCTTTCTTATCTCTCTGTGGTATTCTTTGAATTAGAGTAACTTTTAACTCTACTGTCAGGTGACTGAGTAACTAACTTTTCCTAAAGTTCTAGTTTAAGGTAAGACTTTCCTTGCATTCTAGTCTTCAGATAGGGTGAAAGTGTGCTTGTTCACCCATGGATGAGCGGCAGAGAGGCTAAAGGAGTACAGGACCGACCTTGCTGGAGATCTCATTTCTGCCTTTCCCTTCGTCTGATAGATTGTTGTAATTCTGGTCCCACTGCTCGCTCTACATTGGGTAGTTACGGAATGCTGGATGAAGCATTTTCTTACCCTCTCTTCCATCGCCAAGGTATTTGATGAAGACGGTGATGGACTGAAGCAGTTTCTGTGGCTGTTAGCATATATTAAAAGAGTGGTTTAGTACTTTCTGCAAACACAGATAAGCCAGGACATTTGTCCTTTAAAAATTCACAAGGCTTTAAGATGAATAGATACATAAAAATAACCCTGTTGTGTTCCACTGTCACTGAAATTCCATTTATAGAAGATAGTGTTATGGTCTTTGTGTTATTGCAGATTCAGCAGGTCCCTATCCTCCAGCTGGTGTAGGTGAGGAGTGTGATACTCTGTAGACAGATGCTTCTGCTTCCCACATTCTGTCCTAAGGCGATCTCTAACTGTGGGGTTAGAGGTAGTTCCAGTATGCAAAGGGAGCACAGTCGGGAGTGGTCTTTTGAACTAATAAGATTGGATCTCCAGAAAAATGTGACTGCAATTGTTTCTTCTTTCTAAATGTTCGTTTATTCAGAAAATCACAGAAGAGAGTTTACGTATCATTTGACACTTATCAGGATCTGTTTAATAAAGAGGCAGTTGGAGCTGCATGCTTTCAGTTGTGCAAAAGGAAATGAATAAGGGATGGAGATAATCACAGCCTCCATGGAGGGCGTCTTGTAATACAGGTAAGGCTGTCTCCCGCTGAAGTTTATGCGGCCAGAGATATTCAGCCGCTGATTATCTTGTGCTTTTGTGCAGACGCCTGACACAGTGCAGCAAAACAGGGACGTATCAAGGCAGCATCCACCCCACAGGTCAGGGGATTCGAATACCTCGTGTTTACGTAGCACCTGGCCCCAGGGACCTCACAGGGCCAACATGCAACATTACTCCCTGATTACATTTCACGGGCCCCTGCGGCGACCGGGTGACCGCTGTGCACATCCAGCTGTAGCTGCGTACTCTGAATGTGGAAACAGAACGGCATTTGGAAATCCAGCCCCACGTTTGAACTCTAAGCACAGGGCTATCTGATGAATTCAGGGCAAAGAGGCTTGGGCTGGCCATCAGAAAGGGCTTTGTCTCCAGGGCACCATTAGGTGTAAAACTCGGTTTGATAATAGAGTAGTCATGGCTGATAATATTTTTTAAAATGACTCGGCATTATCGATTCTTATTAAGAAATGAAGCAAGAGACCAGTTATCAAGAGAAAGATGGTCTGAACCATTGATTCGGTCTGACCACCACGCATTTCCTGTGTGTCGGTGACTCATCACGACACAGTACAAGAGCTATGCCCCTTTAAATCTTTATCACACCACTGCTCTACTTGTGTGAGAAAGCCGTAACAGAGTCAGAGAAATTTGTGGTCCAGGGAGCATCAGACACGTCCAGGCTATCTGGGACCTGGCAGACCTCCCAGCGGGGCAATCTAACACATTTATTGAGGGCAGGGGAGTGTACCTCTATATCAAAGGGATGCGTATTTGGTCTTTCTCGGTGTATTTTCTGGATGTGACTATTGATGTTTTCCCTGATTGTACCCTGAAATATATGGGGTCCTCTGAACTCAGAAAAAATGTGCCCATGATTTCCACATAGCAGTAATGTCTCCCAGTTATTCATAACAGACTAATGGTGTTGAAAACGGGCCCTCTTACCTGCCCTTTCTCGTGATGTCTTTCAGGCACGTGAACTAAGGGCAGTGATCCCTTCTCTTCTGTCATCAGCTTGGCCTGTTATTTATAGGTAGAATGATAATCATCTTACTTTCATATGTGAGAAACTCCAACAAAATCTTCAAGATCAAACCCAGTTGGGATACCGATTACCATATTAATAACTTGCCAATGTATTATCATCACCATCAGAGGGATGAGAAGAAATGAGCACCTTTCGGTCATCAAGATGGGTGTTGGGATGTTTCAGTTCCCTTCCTTCCACACTCAGAGTGAACGAGCCAGGCTGTTGGACTGAGAGACACTGGCTGCCGAGTCTCGCCTGAGGTCCGGGGTTCTGGTGGGAACCCTGCAGTCTCCTGGTTGACTCACTCCCCCTCTTGGGCCAAGGGGACATGCCCACTTAAAACCTACTCTCCCCTTATGATAGAGCTACCGACAACCTGATGCTGATTGGCCCCAAATCCGCTGCCAATGATTTCATGTGCTTTTTTACTGGGTTTCTCTAAGTCTGAAGACAAGGCACAGCTGTTTCAGGGGTGTGTGGGTGGGGCTTAGATCTCTGGGTTCCTTGCCCCGGGTCTGCTTCCTCGTCCCACGCCGTGTGATGAGTGGGAGAGTGGAGGTGGGTGCCTCGTAAGCTGGGGGCCCCTCTCTAGCACTGACCCACACCCTACAAAGGCCAGGCATAGGTCTGTGTAGACACCTGCCAAACAGTGTCAGTCACCACCACTATTGCTACCAGTACCTCCCCATTGTGAATGTTAAGCTTCTGGCTCTAGGAATAAAGTTTTACTTTTTCTTGACTTCTACAAAGCCCTGACCTTCTGTCTTTTTGCTAAAACCCAAAGGCCATCCCCAGATAACATCCTACTTTTTCAATCTTCTCAAACTTTGTAGGGACAAAGAATGCCAAAGGCAGTCCACGTATACTCAGTCGTGAAAGTGACTTTGGAAATGATGGTCTGCATGAGTGGACAAGGCCGTTAGATGCCAGTGGGCTTGGTTCTAATGCTCTGGGTGAAATTCCGTTCGGGGCTTGTGTGTGTGTAACTGACTGCCTCCCTCACCCCCCTGGTTTACTTTAGCCCTTCTTTCTCAGAAAAAACTTGAAAACCCTCTGTTTCCCATCAATGATTTCTTTCCTTTCTCTAGGGCAAGGCCCAAAATGAGCAAGACTTTGAGTTAAGTAGACAGTAACTGTGGTGGGATTAGAGGACTGAGTGTAATTTCAGAGAAGCTGGCCAAGTCTATTCCCTTCCCAATCTGATACCTCTCCTAGTCTAGAGCTTAGGAGATGGGGGGACAGCCAAGGAACAATGAACAGAAGACACACAGAACTTGAGAAGAGGGAAGGGGCGTTAGCAAGGAGATGAACAGCACGGAAGGGCGATGTCAACCATCTTGGCCTTTTATAAAATTTTGATGAAGGAGTGTCTCGGCAAACTTTAAATGGGTCGGAGGATATAAATATTTTAGGGCACTTGATACCTAATGTCAAACTGTAATCTGCACCGCCACCAGAAGTGAGGGGGGCTCCTACTTTATTGAACCTTTGCCAGTGCGAGCAATTGCTCTTTCTTATTATTTAAAAAATTCTTTGCCTACTAGCCAAAATATTGTCTTACTGTTTTAATTCTACTTTTTATTGTTGTTAGTGATTCAAACGGTCTTCACTGGTTCTGTTGCCTCTTGTTCTCCTTTTTAAATTGTTCAAGGCTTGTGCTCGTATATGCGTATTAGAATTTTAGCATTTTGGTTAGGTAAGCCCTCCTTTAAGACACCAGTGGCACAGCTAACGTATGTACACACAGTGTCACGCCACAGCAAAATGTAGAAAACGGCCAGGCACCAACGGGCACAGCTGGTGTGTGTGTAGGAAGGAGCTGGGGCAGTGTGTTTTAGGCTCCCCGAAACTGCTTTGTACGTCGCCCATGCATTCTCTTTTCCTTTTTGAAAATTTTGTTTGAGATCTTACAGTGGTTAAGTGATTTAGCATGGGAATAAAGCTGATTTTGTCCCATTGACAGACTATTCTTAAACTCTGGTCATTTAAAATTCAACCAGAAGATGCTGTTGGTCATGAGTTGAATCTTAACTGTAGCTAATTCTAACATGTTTTCAAATCAGCCAAATCTATTTTTTAAAAATATAAATGCTGATTTGAGCCTCCTGTGAGACTCACAGTGATTCTCTTAATAGAAGAAAAATATCAAAGAGTTTCTGCTCTTCTGAGAAATTACAGAGAGATGTGAAGAGAGGAGGAGGTGTATGTGAGGATTTTCCCTTAATTCCCAGAGACGCCTAGAAACAAAATGGCCACGCCAATCAGAGTCCCCACTGCTACGGAACACTGAAGCTTTCTTTTCCTTATTTTCTGGACTGAGTTATTCTAAGCAAGTTCTCACTTTGAAAGAATAGCATATATATCATGAGTGAAGGATGGGAGGTCGTCATAAAATGTACTTGCCTTTCAAACTACATCAAGCTTACTGTTTTCTGGATGGTTGAAGAGGTGACTTTTTTCATTCATTTATTCATCTGTTCAATTGGTATTTATCGAGCTGCGCGTTTAAGGCGTTAAGCTGCGTACAGGCGGATATAAAAACAAACCACTGTGGATCCTGCCTCGCAAGCAGTGTGGTTGAGTGGGAATGACGTGGCACCTCCTTCAATGGAAATGATCTGAGGGGCAAGCGAGAAACATGCACGAGTTTGCTGGAAGGGCCCCAGACATCCGGTGTCGGGTACTCCTGCCTGGACCAGGCGCTCAAGCGATGCTCGCATTTCCGTGCGCTGGGGCGGCTGCAGCAGCTGCCCTGCCAACAGCAGGCCCTCCCTGGCGGGCAGCCCGGCTCTGCCCCCGCAGGGGACCCCTCCACGTCTGAAGCGGCAAGTGCTGTTTGCAGGCAGTCCAGCTTACTTTTTCCACTTTCCATTGGAATACCATTTCTTACCCATCGAGTAGAATCTGACGGTACTGAATTAGAGGTCCTGTCTGTCCTCTTAACTAAATTTGGCACTTGGTGACTGCAGCCATGAAATTAAAAGGCACTTGCTCCTTGGAAGAAAAGCTATGACCCACCTAGACAGCATATTAAAAAGCAGACACATTACTTTGCCAACAAAGATCCGTCTAGTCAAAGCTATGGTTTTTCCAGTGGTCATGTATGGATGTGAGAGTCGGACTATAAAGAAAGCTGAGCGCTGAAGAATTGCTCCTTTTGAACTGTGGTGCTGGAGAAGACTCTTGAGAGTCCCTTGGACTGCAAGGAGATCCAACCAGTCCATCCTAAAGGAGATCAGTCCTGGGGGTTCATTGGAAGGACTGATGCTGAAGCTGAAATTCCAATCCTTTGGCCACCTGATGCGAAGAGCTGACTCACTGGAAAAGACCCTGATGCTGGGAAGGACTGGGGGCAGGAGGAGAAGGGGACAACAGAGGATGAGATGGCTGGATGGCATCACCGACTCGATGGACATGGGTTTGGGTGGTGTCTTGGAATTGGTGATAGACAGGGAGGCCTGACAAGCTGCAGTCCTTGGGGTCTCAAAGAGTCAGACAAGACTGAGTGACTGAACTGAACTGAACTGAACTGTACTAGAGGCCCCGTCTGTCCTTTTAGCTGAATTCAGCACATGCTAAGCCTCTGTTGTTGTTTGGCTGCTAAGTCGTGTCTGACACTTTTGTGACTCCGTGGACTGTAACCCGCCAGGCTCCCCTGTCCGTGGGATTTCCCAGGATCGGACCCTGGGGTGGTGGCCACTTCCCCCTCCACTGGGCCCACCCTAGAATTTGGGTTTAAAACAACCTGACGGAGTTCATCGCGCAAGACTGTCACTGCAGTTTCTCTTTCTAGCCGTGATTCCCTTTCTTTTCTGAGCCTAGTTCTCTAACCTCCCAGAGGTTCTTCAGAATCCTCCCCTGAAGCCGGTAGGGTGAGTTGGGCTTTGGGGCTGTGTGGACGTCGGTGGTTTCCCAGTTCAGACCCGTGTCCGACCCTCTCCCCTCTGCTCTGTCCGTGAGGCCTGAATGAATGACGTCAGCAGGCTTCCCCATCATCCGCCTCCAGCCTGTGTTTGGGCGGAGGGGAGCCGCCGCTGGCGACCGAGGCAGGAGGAGAGGGAGGTCCGTGTCTCGGTCCCTTCTCAGTGGAAGCCAGTGTGGGCCTGCTGCGTCTCTGACTGTCAGGGCTGGGGGCTGCCCGGCTGACCACACAGCCCTCTGAACGCTGCACAAGGGGACTGGTGGAGACGGGTGAGACCCTGAGAAGTTGAAAGGGACTAGGCAGGAACAGGCTGAGAAACTTCTGCTTCTGTGTTTCCCTGAACTTCTCTAACCACGAGCTGTCCACAGAGAGGTGAAGAAAGCAGCCTCACTTACAGCCGCACCACAGAGAATAAGATACTTGTGAATAAACTTGAGTGGGGGGTAAAATACCTGTACAGCATTTCACTAGGTAAGGTGCTTACTGAGAGAAACTGGTCACTGAAGGACAGACGTTGCCTGATTCCCCTGTGGGGGTCATCTGAGAGTCAAACTCACGGGAGCACTGCAGAATCGTGGCTGCCAAGGACTGAAAGAAAGTGAAATTTCAGTTTTCCAAACTGAGTAATTGCTAGAGATCTGCTGTATAACATTGATCTATAGTTATCAGCACTTACTAGGCACTTGAAATTTTACAAGAGTAGTTTGTAAGTGCTCTTACGGTAAAAATAAAGAAGAGTTTGCTTATGAACAATAAATATATTTTCATTATCTGAGGAAAAATACCTGTAGAGGACATTATTGGGATAAGTGGCAATCTCAATACAGCTAGTGAATTATATAACAACATTGTATCCAAATTAGATTTCCTGACTTTAATTATTATATGGTGCTTATGTAAGAGAATGTCCTTGGTCTTGAAAAACACATATTGAAGTATTTTGAGGTAACATATATGACTTGCACAATTTCCTCTCAAAGGGCAAATGATTCAGAATAAAAATGTACAAGGTTGTGTCCATAGAGAAAAACAAAATCACAAATAACATAAAAGGTTAATACGTGTTGATTATGGTTGAAAGTTACATTAGAATTCTTTATGCCATTCATGTAGACTTCATCCACTTTTTTTAAAGTTAAACCGAAATCTAAAAGCCACATAAAAAAGAAGTCTACTTCCAGAAAAAGAACAAATGACCTTGTCATTGTCTGTCATTGCTAGCCTGGGAAGTAAACTTGGAGAGCAAGCAAGGAATGGATTCTTCAGGTGTTTGAGCAGCTCTGATGAGATATAATCAGAGAAGACTGAATTCGTGGAATCGGGTGTATGCATTTGGAATTCAGAATCTAATGTTTTGGTTTAAACACGAGGTGCGGATGTGTCTAGGTCAGTGAACTGGCTGATCTGAAGCTGTCCCCAAAGTCAGCTTACCGTGAAGAAGGTTAAAATGCCAGCTCCCCTCATCCCAGCCCTCAGAGGACATAGGAGTCTGAAGGAAATGGGGTGCTGGAATGGATCTCTTGTGTGACCTGCTCAGCCCCTCCCAGCCATGCACTCTGCAGTGACACGGTGGGCACCCTCCTCACTGGGGCAGTAAGAAATCGTTGGTAAAGGGGCACATACCATCCCTGAAGGCCTGCGAGTCGCTGAGTCTCTGTGGTCCATATATATCATGGGGAAACGTCAGGGAGAATTTTTTTGTCTCAACAGAAGCAACATCACCTGGAGTTGTAGAGAATAGGTGGGGATGCAATTACTGCAGTTAAAGTCACGCTTAGCATGGTTGTCAGGGGGTGTCTGACCTGCAGGGGCTGCTGGCAGCGGCTCCTTAGGCCTGAAATAGGTGGGCAGCCTAGTAAAGTCCTTCTTGAAATACATGGGCAGACACAGATGTTAGTTTGGCTGGGCTGAAAACAGTATTGGATTACTGTAGGTGGGGTCAATCCGTTTCCTTCCAGGGCACAGACCCGGGTTCCTTTGAATTAAGGGGCGGGAAGGTCTCTTTGAGGAGTGACTGTAACAAACCGACAAGCATTCTCCAACTCTTCCAGGACTCATTTACTAGGGTGACCGTGCATGGGAGAGAATGGAACTCAGCTTTTCTGGGGTTTATTGAGTACCGGCTCTGAACTTAAAAGAGCCCCAGAGAGTTAGAATAATACTGCTGTTCATCAGTCACTGTAAGACCTGACAGAGCTCAGATCACACGGAGTCCTGGAGAGTGTCTGTCTCAAGGTGTGTCCGACAAGAAGACAGCCCTGTTGTGCAGCCCTCAGCCGCGCCCGACTCTGCCACCCCACGGACTGCCGCACCAGGCTTCCACTGTCTCTTGGAATTGCTCGTGTCCGTGGAGTCGGTGATGCCGTCCAACCATCTCATCCTCTGTTGTCCCTTCTCCTCCTGCCCTCAATCTTTCCCAGCCTCAGGGTCTTTTTTTTTCCCCAGTTGTAAAATGTGTTAAGTCACTTCACTCACGTCCAACTCTTTGTGACTCCATGGGCTGTAGCCTGCCAGGCTCCTGTCTATGGAATTCTCCTGGCAAGAATGCTGGAGTGGGTTGCCATTTCCTCCTCCAGGGGATCTTCCCGACCCAGGGATTGAACCCGTGTCTCTTATGATTCCTGCACTGACAGGTGGGTTCTTCACCACTAGCACTACCTGGGAAGCCCCTGGAGTATGCTTATATGGAAGTCTCATTTCCAATAGTATGCTCAGTAATTGGAAATAAAACTTCCATGTTGGTTTCCTGACTCATGGATGGAGGAGAAAAAGGCCCCAGCCCAGTGTGCAGGTTTTCTGTGTGGCATGTCGGTACCAGCAAGAATAGACGCTGCTGCACCACCGTCTCCTCAGACGGAAACGCTGGTTAACGGGAGCCCATGTGAGCAGAGCTCCTCAGAGACCACGATGCGGAAGGTCGGGCCCACACTGACTCAGGGGCAGTAGCCGAAGGGCTGGCCGACTGGCTGGGGACTTGGAAATAACGAAGGTGAAAAGCCAGCTGGAAACGTGACTGAAAGCGAGGCGGGTGCGGCGTGTGAGATGCCCGTCTCCCCGCGGACGCTCACCGCAGAAATGATGCCATCCCCCTGCCCGGCTGCTTCTACTCCAGTGAGCCCAACTGCAGAGCGTCCAGGGGCAGGGGCAGGGGCAGGTGTCAGCTGGCGGCCCCTCCAGCGTGCCGCCGCTCCCAGCCCGCTCCCAGCCGCGCAGACCGCCGGCGCGGGGACCAGCTCCCTGCGGCGCCTGCCTGGGGACCCCCGCGCCCTGTGCCCGCTGCGTCTGGCCTGGGGAC
>ML660765.1:1129103-1176711 GCA_007570785.1 Antilocapra americana | reverse complement strand
AACGGGGTCGGGTCCCTCAGAACCCACAGCTCCGGTCGTCCTGCCTGCAGAGAAGCTGCACGAAGTTGGCAAGCTTCTGTGCTGCTGTTCTTTGCTTCTCCAAGTCATCAGCCCAAAATCTTCAAAGCCTCACTGAATTTTACCACTCCCTTCTAAGAGAATGGCTGTTTGCAGAAGTGGTGACCCTGAAGCTTCTCCTACATGACCTTGAATAATTTTCTGAGGTTTGGTTGAGTCAGTAATTTCACATTTAAATCTCTGAGTATGTCCTAGAGTGTGTGTGTGTGTGTGTGTGTGTGTGTGTGTGTGTAGGTAGTATTAACAAACAGACATCTGCCATGTATCAAGAGCTAACGTTCACTACACACTGAATGCCTTGGGTATGTTATATCTATGAACTCTAATCTTGATATTAAATCTGTAGAGCCATTATCATCCTGGTTTCATAAATGGAGAAGCTGTCTCTCATCCCCTAGACTGACTACAGTATTTTGGTCTGTGGTTCTGCGTCAGACACTGGATACATTGTCTGATGCAAACACAGATGCATTTGTGTAAACACAGCTATGAATAAGCTCTGCTGCTGCTGCTGCTGCTGCTAAGTCTCTTCAGTCGTGTCCAGCTCTGTGCGACCCCACAGACGGCAGCCCACCAGGCCCCGCCGTCCCTGGGATGCTCCAGGCAAGAACACTGGAGTGGGCTGCCATGTCCTTCTCCAATGCATGAAAGTGAAAAGGGAAAGTGAGGTCGCTCAGTCGTGTCTGACTCCCAGCGACCCCATGGACTTCAGCCTACCAGGCTCCTCCGTCCATGGGATTTTCCAGGCAAGAGTGCTGGAGTGGGGTGCCATTGCCTCCTCCGATGAATAAGCTCAGGCACGGCCAAAACATCTAAATTTATGTTTCAGGCTCCCACTAGAATTCAGGTAGAATGAGCAGTTGCTATTGCTGTTGTTCAGTCGCAAAGTCTTGTCCGACTGTTTGCGACCCCATGGACTGCAGCACGTCAGGCTTCCCTGTCCTTCACTATCTCCCGAAGCAGTGCTATATAATAAAAGTAATTTCTGTTTCTTCAGTTAATTTTTATTTAACTAGGGCTTGTCTGAGTCCATAGTGGATTGGACAAAAAATGTCATTGTCCAATTATAATGATTCGTTTGACATAGAAAGTCAAAAAAGAGATGAATTCTTTTAATAAAAACATAGCCTCTACATGACAAGTTGCTTTTGAAAAGGGCAGGAAGAATGAGGGACCTCTTTGCCCATCATTGTTGTGGTCGCCACTAAAATGTAATGTTGATGCTGTGACAGTTACTTGAGGTAACGTCGTGCTGTAGATGCTGGGACAGAAGGATAATTGCATTTCATTTCTTTGGAAAGGAAAATACGGACGACGTTTGGGTGTGAAATCAGGTAACGGAGTGAAACTTTGTCCCAAAGATCTGAGCACAGAGAAGAAGTATTTGATATTGAGTGTTGGAAAGAAGAGTTTTTTTAATTCTCACTTATACCAAGAGTACGGCTGAGGGGAAAATGCTGAGCAGGATAGGAAAGAAGAAGGTATGCTTTAGTCTATAAGGAACAAGTGAATTTTGTCATTTAATTTGTTCATGTCATCAGAGAGACCAACTGCCTGATTGCGTGATCACATACCATATCTTTGCTTTGCTTGTTTGGTTATCTGTGGAAAGATATCTGTTTCCAAGGTAAATCCAGGATCCTCTGGGCTCAAAGGAACGGAGACTGGAGTAACAAACCCAACAGGTGAAGAGATAAGAGGGGGGCAGTGGGAAGGCAACTCAGGGGCGCTGAGAAGAAACCTCTCAAGCCTCCAAAACGGGCCTTGTCCACCTTGCCTTCTGGCTTCTGTGGTCTTTCTGAATCGAGGTGGTCAATACCCTGCCCACTGGGCTATACTGCCCACTGGTGTCAGCTAGTGACCCTGTCGCTTAACCCACATGTAGTGGACAGAGACTGTCTATAGAAGGGTTAATTTGACTATTGCTTCCTGATGTGAACTTTAAAATAAAACAACAGCAAAAACACCGTGCCCAAGGGGCACCTGATTTGGTTGCAGGTATCTCTGTTTTCCAAAATAATCAACATTTGATTCTTGCAGCCTAGAGTTGGACATCTAAAAAAAGAAAAGAGAAAAACATAGACTTGGTTCTTCAGAATAAATCATAATTACTACCGTCACATTTAGAATGCCAGGCACAGTACCTACAATATCTTCTTAATTTTTACAATTCTTATGAGACAGGCATTGTCATGTAATGTCAGCTGGTGGTTAAGTGTAGGATTTGGAGTCCACCATGCAGTGTCCATTGACAAGTGGAAACTTTTCTAAACCTCAGTTTCCTCATCTATAAAACGGGCATACATAGGAGCTACCTTGTAAACACTGAAAATGGTTCAGTGCCAACTTTTATTACAAGTTCAGAAAGGTTAAGCAATGTATTCAAGGTCACCAAATTAGTGTGTGGCAGAATTTTGGTTGGCCCCAAAACTCTTTTTTTTCCCTTGCTGTATTACAAATTGTGTGTTTTTTGCCTTTGTCTTTAAAAATAAGACAGTTTCTTCAGAAAACCAAACCCCATGTGCAGAGTCATGCTAGAGACAGAGGAATGCTTCCACGGTCCAGGTTAGATACCAGACGAGGTAGTTAACTCCAACGCCAACCAGAAAAGAGGAAGGAAGCCCCTGTCTTTAGAAGTCCAGATCTAACAAACAAATCCTGTCCTCAGGCACAAGGACTCATTAGAAATGGTTTGAAAGAATAACCCAGAGCAAGGTCCTCTTTGCTCTTGTTCAGTCGCTTAGTCATGTCCGACTCTCTGTGATGCCATGGACCGCAGCACGCCAGGTTCCCTGTCCTTCACTATCTCCCAGAGCTTGCTCAAACTCATGTCCATTGAGTCGGTGATGCCATCCAACCATCTCAGCCTCTGTCATCCCCTTCTCCTCCCGCCTTCAATCTTTCCCAACATCAGGGTCTTTTGAGTCAGATCTTTGCATCAGGTGGCCAAAGTATTGGATCTTCACCTTCAGCATCAGTCCTTCCAATGAATATTTAGGACTGGTCTCCTCTAGGATGGACTGGTTGGATCTCCTTGCATTCCAAGGGACTCTCAAGAATCTTCTCCAACATCATCAGTTCTTCAGTGCTCAGCCTTCTTTATGGTCCAACTCTCACACCCATACATGACTACTGGAGAAACCATGGCTTTGACTATACAGACCTTTGTTGGCAAAGTAATATCTCTGTCTTTTAATAAGCTGTCTAAGTTTGTCATAGCTTTTCTTCCAAGGAGCAAGCGTCTTTTAATTTCATGGCTGCGGTCACTATCCGCAGTGATTTTGGAGGCAAAGAAAATAAAAAGTCTCTCACTGTTTTCACTGTTTCCCCATCTGTATCCCATGAAATGATGCTACTGGATGCCATGATCTTCGTTTCCTTGAATGTTAAGCTTTAAGCCAACTTTTTCACTCTCCTCTTTCACCTTCGTCAAGAGGCTCTTTAGTTCTTCACTTTCTGCCGTAATGATGCTGTTGTCTGCATATCTCAGGTTATTGATATTTCTCCCGACAATCTTGATTCCAGTTTGTGCTTCATCCAGCCTGACATTTCACATGACGTACTCTGAATATAAGTTAAATAAGCAGGGTGACAATATACAGCCTTAATGTACTCTTTTCCCGATTTGGAACCAGTCTGCTGTTCCATGTCCAGTTCTAACTATTGCTTCTTGACCTGCATACAGGTTTCTCAGGAGACAGGTCAGGTGGTCTGGTATTCCCACATCATTAAGAATTTTCCACAGTTTGTTGTGATCCACACAGCCAAAGGCTTTGGCATAGTCAATAAAGCAGAAGTAGATGTTTTTCTGGAACTCTCTTGCTTTTTTGATGATCCAACGAATGTTGGTAATTTGATCTCTGGTTCCTCTGCATTTTCTAAATCCAGCTTGAACATCTGGAAGTTCTTGGTTCGTGTAATGTTGAAGCCTGGCTTGGAGAATTTTCAGCATTACTTTGGTAGTTTGTGAGATGAGTGCAATTGTGTAGTACTTTGAACAGTTTTTGGCAGTGCCCTTCTTTGGGATAGGAATGAAAACTGACCTTTTCCAGTCCTGTGGCCACTGCAACTTTTCCAAATTTGCTGGCATATTGAGTGCAGCACTTTAACAGCATCATCTTTTAGGATTTGAAATAGTTTTTAAATAGCTCAGCTAGAATTTCCTCACATCCACTGGATCTGTTCAGAGTGGACTAAGTTTGTAGGAAGACTAAGAGTCCTCTTAGCCAGGCGTGATCCTTAGGAGTGTTAGTCTCAGCCGTTATAGCCACATCTGACAGAGACTGTCTTCTGTCACTACTTGGGCAACAAAGGCGGAGTCTGTTGCAAGATTCCCTGGAGTAGATAACATGCTCCTGTGTAGAGCTGAAAAGGGGCAGGGACACTTCTGTGCTTCAGCAACAGCTGGAACCACAGTGCCTTTGGGTCATTTCCAATCACAGCTTTTCCAGTCACAAAACAATCTGTATTTTGGCTTTATTATTATTTTTAAATATAGACTTGCAGAAAACATGGCTGCTGACAGTTTCAAGTCTTACAGCTTCTAGTTTTCATTGCTACAGACTCTAAATAATTTTCTCAGTTACCATTTCAAGTCCCAAGGGAGAGGCCCAGGGGTCAAGGGTATGGAAACATGACAAAACCCTTAAGAATTACTTAGAGCTGGAGGAGGAGCGGCTCTCTAAAGTGAAGGGTTTATGGATAGGCCACTCTCCAGCTGCATCAGGAAGCTGCAAAACCAGAGGCCATTCATTTTCAGAACAGGCTCACCGAAGTGTAAACTTGTGATTTGTGAGGCTTAGACATGGGCAAACTCGTTTAAAGTATTTGTGAAGGGAGTGTTTTCTGGGAAATTTAAAACATCATTCTCTTCCTGAGCAAACTTTCCTAAAGTGCGTACAACCCAAGCTCATCTCATTTTAAATCTCTTATTCTCCTAAATGAATAGTAGGGTTCTACAGGGAGAAAGCATGTTTGGAGAGTTTGGGTTTTTAAGGTTAGTGGTAAAAAGCACAGTCAAATTCTTTTAAAACATGTTTCTGAGATTTCAGATCCCAAGCTGGATTTCTCCATTAACATAGTTCTTGAAGTGTTTCTATTTATTTGAAAGAACTGGCATATGACCCTCAGTTGTCTCTTTTATTTTTCTGTTTTTGTATAATTCCCATCACTAATTACCTCCATTATGGTGGTACAGACTGATGTCTTCTGAAACCTGATTTTACCCTAAATCTGTTGTATTTTTTTTAAATTAGCTTTTTCCTAATGAAAGAAATGGAGCTATAATGTGGTTAGTCTCTTTTTATCTTCTTCTTAAATGTGGATATTTCCTAAAAATAAAAAGTGTCTATTTACATATTTGTTTCTTTACTCCTTCACTGCCCATATTTAACATTTTGTGAAGTATATTCCCTCCTGTAGATCCAGCTATTACCTACCTGTGTATTGGATGTATATGGATGTTATAGACCAAGTCTGTAACTCTAGCCTCACCTTTCCCCTTGTCTTTCGTATTATTTCCTATGGACATCTACAGTAAACCTTTCAACATCCACAACTCAGCATGTGCAAGAGAGAACTCATTACCCCTCCTTTAAAACCTACCTCTTCCCAAGACTTCCTTAAAACAATAACTCAGTTCAGTCACTGAGGCTTGACTCAGATTTTCAGTGATTCCGCCATCAGCCTGCAAATGCCAGGCAGTATCCAACCCAGCAGTTTTGCTTCGTCTTCTTCCAGTTCTTAGAACCTCTACTCTGGTTCAGACCCTTATCTTCTCTTGCCTATATTTAACACCTTTTTATTTGAAAAAGTTTACGTAAATACTACAGAAAGTTCTTATTCCCTTCACTTAGCTTCCCTAGCACCGACATCTCACCTAACCATGACACATTTATTAGTAAATTAACATCTGTACAATATCACTTACTGGCTATAGTCTGTATTTGAATTTCACCAGTTTTCCCATGAATGTCCTTGACGTGTTCCAGGATCTGCACTGCATTTAGTTACCACGAATCTTTGATTCTCAATAATCTGTGACACTTCCTCAGTCTTTCCTCATTTTTTATGATCTTGACACTTTTGGAGAGTATGAGCCAGTTCTTCTGCAGACTATCCGCTCCTCTGGGCTTCTCCCACTGTCTGTAGGATTATGTTGAGGGGCTGCTCTGTGATTTGGCCTGAGCTCATGTTTCACCTGTCCTCTTACCGACTTTGTTTCTGCCTTCTTTCTTTGTCTTATTGCGCATGAAGTCCTTCATCTGAAGTATGAGTTTACCCATGCCTCTTCCTGCACAAAGACTCCCTGGGGTACACGAGGGGCCCACTTTTGCCTGATAGTCATGGCCATGTGTAGTCTTATCCCCAGTCACATGTCTGGACTACTCTCGGCTGGTACTCACCTGACCCTGAAGGCAGATTGACTTGGTTTTTCCATTTTCTGTGCTAGCCTCTGTGGCTCCATGTCTGCTCCTCTGCATGCCTACCCTGTATGGTTATATTATTATTGTTTTCATGTTACAGGCCAGGAAACCAGGGTTCCGGGAGACTTACAAACTCACCCGAGGTCAACCACCAGATTTGATCCTTAGACTGTTTTCCCTCCAGAAGTCAAGGGATTTAGCCTCTACACTGTACTGTAATGGAGAAGGCGATGGCCCCCCACTCCAGTACTTTTACCTGGAGAATCCCATGGACGGAGGAGCCTGGTGGGCACCTGTCCATGGGGTCGCTAAGAGTCAGGCTCAACTGAGCGGCTTCACGTTCCCTTTTCACTTTCCTGCATTGGAGAAGGCAATGGCAGCCCACTCCAGTGTTCTTGCCTGGAGCATCCCAGGGACGGGGGAGCCTGGTGGGCTGCCTTCTGTGGGGTCGCACAGAGTCAGACACGACTGAGCGACTTAGCAGCAGCAGCTATACTGTCAGCTCTTCTCTTAAAACTGGGGTCTCATCCATCTTGAATTTTCTCACTGAATCCAGTACAGTGTCTTGTACACAGTATGGCTTAAATACGTGCTAGCTGAGTGGATGGATCTGTGAATGCTGACTTTGAAGATAAAAATGTACAGTGGTGACTGTCAAGCAGAGAGAGAGGAGTTGCTCATATCAGCATCGTGCGCTGATGAGAACTGAGCGTACTGCGTATTACACAGCTGTTACATCCCTGTGCGCTCTACACCACTGAGAGGGCACACAGCGGGCTCTCTCTCGGCGTCGCCCTTGGAACTTATTCACTAAAGGCCGTGTATACATCCACCTTTGGGCCAAACCACACTCACTCCCAACACCGTCTTGGGTGTATGACTGGCAGCTGCCACGCTGGCACGTGAGAGAGGAGGGGCGTGAGCTTTCAGAGCAGCAAGGAGCTCTGACCTCGCTGGGCTGCCCGAGACGCTGGCAGGGAGGGGGTCTCAGTGCCCCTCCAGGGAGCTGCCCCCTGACCCGCCCTGGTTTGCTGGCTTGTGTTGGAAGTAGTTTCTGGGTCACTGGCTTCAGGCCTGCAGGGACCATGGACACAGCACGTGTGTGCCGTTCTGGAAGGTACTAATGTCCCCCAACAATTTCGGCCTGTGCTTTAATTTTCCTTCAGAGAACACACAATATACTTTTTGGGGCTGGTTAATTCCCCAAACCTCTGGGTGCTATTGAAAAAGTGGCATTTAAGTACTCTGCTTTTAAAAGGGCAGTGCATTCTCATTTTCAAACTCCTTTAGTTATCAAAGACTTGGGGCATCATGAGTTCTCTCTCTCTCTGATATATTTGAAGACTAATCAGTACCTCCAGACCAACAGCGTATTGACACTGGGTGAGAGATGGGAAGCAAAATACATTTTACATCTCTTCAGTAAGTCGCTTATTTGCCTTTATTTTTTTCCCAAGGAGAACCTCATTCGACATGTTTTGGCAATGATACTTTTAGTTAACCAAAATCAAATTTTCAAAAGTAACACCTTTTCAATGGAAAAATAAAGGTTTTAAATCTCTAAGTGAGGTTTGCTTTTTCACTTGAGGGAGAATAATACATTTCTTTTTTACTTCATCTTCTTGAATTTTAGAAGCATGGACTGTTTTTATTGATAAAATGGGCAAAGTGTGTTCTTGTTCAGTCTAAACCTCTTCACACTCTCACCTACAAAGGCAAACTGCAGTTGAGGACTGAGTTGCTGGGTCTTCTCACCCCAAGAGCTGTGAAACCAGGACGACTGTGCTTCACATCATTTCTCTTGGCAGTCTCACACCCAACTAGGTCGCCTGCCACCCACTGACCCTCCCGCTTCTTCCTCATGAGCATTGGCCAACGCTAGCGTCTTGTTTCGGCCCCACGGCCACCTTGGGGACCCGAGGAGCCAGCCCCTCCTCACTGCACTCTGCCGTAACGTCCGGTTTGGCCTTCTGCCTCTGCTCTGACATGTCCTCAGACTCTAGTCCCGTACCCCAGCCTCATCACCCTAACAGAGTGCAGTTCTCACTCACGTCACGCCATTGCTTTAAACCCTCCGAAGAGTTTTGTTTTGCTAAGGAGTAAGACCACAGGTTGCTTTTTCCCCCTCCAGCATTAATGAGGTATGACTGAAAAGTAAATGTTATATATACTTAAGGTGTTCAGTGTGATGTTTAATATATGTGTACACTGTGAAATGATTCCCCAGTCAAGATAATTACCTATTTACCTTCTGTTTTGTAGTGAGAACGCCTAAGATCTCCTCCTTTCTCAGCTAAGTTCAAGTGCACTGTCCTTTATAAACTGTGGTCTCCATGTGCACATGAGATCTCCAGAACTTGTTCATCTTATAACTGAAAGCTTGTACCCTTTGACCAATATCCTCCCATTCCCTCAAGTCTCCAGCCCCTGGTGGTCCCTGTTGTATGTTTCTATGAGTTTGACTTTTCTAGATTTCAGACGCAGTGGAGATCCTGCAGTGTTTGTTTCTCTTTGTCTGGCATATTTCTCTTAGCACCGTGTCCTCTAGCCTAGTTCCTGTTGTTGCAAAGGACGGGCTTTTCTTCTGCTTGTGGCCGAACTGTGGCCTGTATAGGCACGGCACATTTTCTTTGTCCCTTCATCCGTGGGTGGACACTTAGGTTACTGCCGTTGGTTGGCTGCTGTGAACAGCCCTGCAGGAACACGGGAGCACAGACACTTGTCAGGATGTTGATCTCATTGTCTTTGGATGTGAAGTGAGATTGCGGAATCTTATGGTAGTTACATTCGTAATTTTTTGAGGAAGCTCTGTTTTTCCACTAGTTGTTGTACCAGTTCACCGTCCCACCAATGGTAATCCAATTCCTCCACATCCTGGCCATCACTTGCTCATTTTTGACTTTTTGATGATGGCCATCTGAACAGGTCTAGAGAGATAGCTCATTGTGGTCTGTTTTTCTTAGATTTCTTTATGTATTATTTATGCTTGTTTTTGGCTCACTGGTCTTCGTGGCTGTCGTGAGCTTTCTCTGGGTGCAGCAAGCGGCGGCTGCTCCCTCCTTGTGGTTGCAGGCTTCTCATCGGGGTGGGTTCTCCTGCTGCGGATCGTGGGTTCTAGGTGTGCTGGCTTCGGGAGCTGCAGCTCACGGGCCCCAGAGTTCTGGCTTAGTCGTGGGGAATGGACTTAGTGGCTCTGGGGCATGTGGGGTCTTCTTGAACCAGGGGTCAAACCCAGCTGTCCTGCATGGGTAGGCGGATTCTTGACCACTGGATCACCAGGGAAACCCCTCACTGTGGTTTTGATTTCCATGTCTCTGATTATTGGTAATGCTGAACACCTTTTCATATTGGCCATTTGTATGCCTTCATTTATTTATCAGTTTATTAATGCACTCATTCATTTTTCAAACTGAGCTATCATTGGTTTGCAGTGCCACATCAGTGTCGAGTGTGCGGCGACGTGACTCGGCCGTATACACACACACGCACACACGCTTTTCAGATTCTTTTCCATTATAGGTTATTATTGATACGACATATTGAATATGGTTCCCTGAGCTATGCAGTAGATCATTATTGTTTATCTTATATGCAGCAGTGTGTATCTGTTAATCCCAAACTCACAATTTATCCCTCCCTTCCCCACCCCTTCTTCTTTGGAAACCGTAATTTTATTTTCTGTATCTGTAAGTCTATTTACGTTTTGTAAATAAGTTCATTTGTAATGTTTTGTTTGGATTCCACACTGTATGCCTTCTTTGAAAAAATGTCTATTCACGTTCTTTGCCCATTTTAAAATCAGGTTATTTGTGGTTTTTGCTCTTGAGTTTTATGGGGTTCTTATATATTTTAGATCTTAGCCCTCTATTGATATGCAGTTTGCAAATATTTTCTGCCATTCCATAGGTTGCCTTTACATTTTGTTGATGGTTTCCTTTGCTGTGCAGAAACTTTTTAGTGTGATATAGTCTCATTTGTTTATTTTTGCTTTTGTTACCTATACTTTCAGTGTTATATCCAAAAAATCATTGCCAAGACCAATGTTAGGAAGCTTTTCCTCAGTTTTCTTCTAGCAGTTTTTCAGTTTTAATTCTTATGTTTAAGCTTTCAATTTGTTTTGGATTAATTTTTGTGTATGTGATAAGGGTCCAATTTCATTCCTTTGCATGTGCATATCCTGGTTTCCCAACACCGTTTACTAAAAGGAATATCCTTCTCCCATTGACCCAGCTAAGTGGAATGTTATCCCACATTCATGGATTTGAAAAACTAACATTAAAATGTCCATATGACCCAAAGCTATCTGCAGATTCAGTGCGATTCCTATGAAAGTGCCATTGCTATTTCTCACAGAAGTAGAAAAATAACGCTAAAATTTGAATGGAGATGGAATAGTCTAAATAGTGGGGGTGACATGTACAAATAGGTGGAGGTAGAGAATTGCATGTAGCCATTTTGGGTTAATTATAAAGCACAGCTACTTAAACTCAGCAGCATTTGCAATCACAAGAGCTTTTTGGAAATGCTGCTGCTGAGGCCCTATCCCAGGGATTCTGATGAACCTGTTCTGAAACACAGCTGGGCATCAGGATTTTCCTAAGTTCCCAGGTAAATCCAGTGTGCAGCCAAGGAAGAAAACCACTATTCTACAGTATGGAAAACTGAGTGAAAAAAGTTGTAAGTTGTAAATTGGGACCACATGCAGGAAGAAATTACATAGAAGACTCTGAAGACAGCTTTGTTTTATGGATGGCTTGTTGTTGCTGAGTCACTGATTCATGTCTGACTCTCTTGTGACCTCATGGGCTATAGACCACCAGGCTCCTCTGCCCATGGGATTTTCCAGGCAAGAATACTGGAACAGGTTGCCATTTCCTACTCCCAAGAGTCTTCCTGACCCAGGAATTAAACCCACATGTCTTGCACTGAAGGCATATTCTTTACTGCTGAGAAACTGGGAAGGGTTCATTAAATATTTTACATATATATATAAAATTTTATATATATATATATATATATTACAAGTGGGGCATAGAGCATGGTTGTTGGAAGTGATGGATGTGGAGTCTGTCTGCTTGGCTTTCAGTCCTGACTCTGCCATTTGCTTCTTGTGTGCTCTTGGGCAAGATTTCCTCACGGCATAGATCAAAACTTAAACAGTAAATGTTGCCTTTCATATATGAAGTGACTCTTCTGAGCCTCTGTCCTTGGGCCTGTACTCTGAGTTCATTTCCTCAGGACTGCAATTCCCAAATTTGCTCTGTTCCAGTGCATACCACTTGCCCAGTATCCTTCTGACCATCATGCATTGGCACGACATGCTTAGCTGGGTTTTGCAGTATCATGGGTGACTCTCTCATGGTACAGCTTATCTAGAGGAGAGCGCGACTCAACTGATGCACTGGCCGCCTGGACTAATCATCCATAGCTATGTTAGCTTGTGTGACAAGAGTACGGTAGCAATATGTACCCAGGAAAGCAAGAACATATTCATTACTCAATATAAGAGCCAAAATTATGACACAGTGTTCTGGGAATATGTGTTTATGCCAGAATGCTTAGAATCAAGTGGAAGAGACCAGGATGATATCTGTAAGACAAAGAAAAACTTATAATGCATAGGCTCAATCGGCATGCAGAGAGATTCTAATAACACTGGCCACAGTTCTTTCTAAAAAATGAGAAAGGTCAAGGGTTGGTATAAATGAAGGAAGTTTCACAAACGTGGAACAACCTGAAGGCCCTGTGAGAGGCTAAAACTTTCTCAAATGTAAGGGGATAAGGAGAACCAATAGATCTTACCACGGAAGTGGTTGTCTGTCTTTCTTCTCATTTGCTTCCTTGTAAGGATCCCCCCTTCTAGAAGAATGCACTTCACTGCACACACCCCACCAACAGGGGCTGAATGCAAATATTTTCCCTCACCTCAGGGGAGTGTTTGAAAACACTCTCTTGGAAAGAAAACCAATTTATTTGGTTGCTAATTATTTTGGCTCTGGTTTTAATGAGCCATCTACTGTAAAATATAAAGAGGATAATAAGGCTTTCTCTCTCTCTCTCTTTTTTTAAAAAGTGATTTAGCAGCTATGGAGAAGTATCACGTAGAGTTAAGATCCTGGATTCCGGTGCCAGACTGTTTGTGTTTGGATCCCTTCTTATTGGGTGTGTGACCTTGGGCAAATTGCGCTCTAAGCCCTAGAGTCCTCATCCATAAAATGAGAATAATAATAGTACCTATCTCAAATGGTTGTAATGAGGATTAAAACAGTGATTATTATTGTTATTATTATTTATTGTCACTATTGGCCTGAAGTCCTGTGAAGGGATGGGCAGTGGATGGAAGAGACACTTGGGCCACAGACTCTTCTGAGTGATTCCAGGGTTATTGCCTAGGACAGTGTGTGTGTGTGTGTGTGTGTGTGTGTGTGTGTGTGTGTGTGTGTGAAGGAGAGACTAGAAATGGGGTCAAGTGCTGCCTGGGCTGTGTCTGTTGAGCACACTCGAGAAGGCCTCTATCGAGAACATTGTTTGGTACCAAACAGATTTCTCGCGAGAAACCGACAGCTTTGTTTGGTCTAATGGAGACTCTGTTTTGCACACACCTCGGACCTAGCCAGTTGATCCGGCAACCACCGAGAGAGGGAGGCGTGCGCTCTGCTGGTCTGACATGTGTTTTCTCTCTCAGCTGGTTGTCCAACACAAGTACGGGCCACTAACGCACAGCAGTTTGGGTTGGCTCCATCAAATCTACCTCCAGTGTGGACAGCTATGAAATCTGCAGGCAACGTACCAAAAGGCTGTGGAACGCCCGTTTCCCTAAGCGGGAGGTGGGGACCACGGAACTGATGCTGGGGGTTTCTTCTAAACCTGCCTGCCCAGGGAGCATTGTGGACAAGCCGAGGCCCCAGCCTGAAACACTGTCTAGTCCCATGTCTTGTTAGCCACGGCCGAGTCTGGTAATCACAGAAGCCCCCTGTTTAAAGGGCCCCTCGTCCTATAGGAGGCACCCCTGGGACAGGTCCTTCGGGCAGACCTGGGCCACAGCGTCTGTGCCACCTGGGCGCTCACGAGACAGGCAGACACCCAGGTTTCCTTCCAGACTGGCCGAATCCTAATCTCCCTCTCCAAGGTCCCAGGGGTCTCAGGGGTGCAAGAGAATTTGAACAGCTCTCTTCCCATGGACTCAAATGGGTCATGCCCCTTTTCCGGATGCTGGGAGTTGCGGAACACCGTGAAAGACTGCGGTTGGTTATTTTCCAAAATTCAAGGGAACACATCCTCAGAAAGCACACAGAAGGCTAATCAGCACAGCCCTTACAAGTAAACCTCTGCTCTGAGTTAGCGATTGGAGAAGCAGACGAATAAACACGGGCGGTTCGTCGTCGTGAGTCTTTCTAACCCTCCCAGGTCTTGAAGAGAGAGATGCCTCGGGAATGCGACTCAACACCTAGATCCTTCAGACACTGCGATCAAAGGTGAGAGCCATCAAAGTGTCTGCTGGCTCAAAGGCAGAAAGACATCAGCTCTGAGCTACACGGGCTGTGCTGAGGCGAGTTGTGTCCCTCCGTGCGTCCTTTCGAGGGAGAGTGCTTCTTGAGCCTTTGAGCCCCAGAGACCTGCCAGTTGGAGTGGGAGAGGTGGCGTTTCCCTGTAAGAGGCAGGTTCCCTTCTGTTTAGATCCTCCAGCAGCAAGGTCAGGTCCTGTTTGGAATAACTGAATGTTAATTGACTTGCTGGCAATTAATGTGCATTATCTTGTTTACACCAGCGTTCTGCTGGCAGTTTGTAAATCATTCTCTCTGGCGGGCTCTGACATGGATTTGAAGTTTGTTTCTGCTTTATAGGAGTTGGGTTAATCTCCAGCTATGCTAGAGGGGTAGAGAAATTAGATGAAATCAGAGAGGGGGCACCTCTCCCCTGCACACTCCTGTATCATGAATGATTATCACGATCAACAAGGATAGTGGAGGCTGCAATTACCTCCAGGTAAGAAGCAGACTGGCTATATAATTAGGCTAGCATTTCCCAGGGAGGATGTTTTTGCTTTTTAGCTGTGCCAAATGTATATAGGTTCCTGCTTGTTTGAGCATCCCCTTGGCAACTAACCAACAATCACACACAAACACACACAAACATGCTGGCAGGGGCACAGGCTGGCTGGTATGCTCATAAAGACCTTGCAAGGTGACCTCAGTGATTTGTATGGCTACCTCTGGCCATGGTCCATTTCTCAATGCCTTGGGCAGTCTTCCAAATACACAGCAGCTCTTTGTGTAGTAATCACTTTGTCCTCTTTGAAACCCCAAGCAGGAGATACAGAGTACCCCTACATCTTGCTGTGTTTTGGGTCCACAGTAATTGCAGTCCCTCTGCTGCGTATTTTTCTTGCCACAGACAGGCTGTGTGAGTTTGGGCAAGTCACTGTGCTCCAGTTTCCTTAAGTATGCAATCAGGTGGCTGTACCTTTTAGCTCTAGTGTGGGTTTCATGCTTTTAGATGTAAACTGGTCGCCAGCTCCCAGGCTGCTTGTCTTGGACCTGAAGCCTTTGGCTGCCAGGCCATCGTGAGAACTGTAATGGCCTTAGAGGGGTTGTTAGGGATCCCAGATCTGCCTCTGGAAGAAGCATCTTGCCTTTGGCAAATCTCTTAGATCTTCAGTTTCCTCATCTGGAAAATGTTGATGAAGATCCTGTCTTGCAAACCCTGCAGGGCTGTGATGAGAGTATACTGCAGGAAAACAATCTGCCTGCAATGCAGGAGACCCAGGTTCCATCCTTGTGTGGGGATGATCCCCTGGGGTAGGAAATGGCAACCCACTCCAGTGTTCTTGCCTGGAGAATTCCATGGATGGAGGAGCCAGGTGGGCTACAGTCCATGGGGTTGCAAAGAGTCGGACACACCTGAGCGACTTTCACTTCACTTCCAGAAAAATACTAATCAATACAAAGGATGATTAATTACTAGTTTTTTCTGATCTGTCCTTTTGGCCAAGAAGCTGACATCAAGCTGGTCCTAAGCCCCAAATGTCCTCAGTCACGGCTACAGTGTAAACTCCTATAGTGATCCGATTCCTGGGCCAGCCTCAGTGTCACCCAAGCAGAGCTTCTAGTGGAAGGATTGGGCGTTTGAAATGGACATGAAGGCAGAGGTGGGGATTGGTGATCTGAGGACAAGGAAGCCTCACTGTATTCTTGATCTCAAGTCGTCACATTCCTTGTGCATGCCAGGACGTCCCTTCTCACCTCTGCTGCCGGAGGGGTGGTGTGCACAAGGATCAAGTCTGCAGGGGCTGTCCGCTGTCACCTTCCTATTCAGCTCGACACACGTCCCTCCTGGTCCTGATGCCTGTTTTCCCTTCCCATACATTAAGTGAAAATCACCTCTGGCACAAGTGTTTGAACTTCCCAAGAACTGTATATCTTTGGCAAAAGAGATCAACTTGAACTTATTTACCCTCTCTAAACCCTCTTTAGGGCTTCCCTGGTGGCTCAGATGGTAAAGCGTCTGCCTGCAATATGGGAGACCTGGGCTCAATCCCTGGGTCAGGAAGATCCCTGGAGAAGGAAATGGCAACCCACTCCAGTACCCTTGCCTGGAAAATCCCATGGATGGAGGAGCCTGGCAGGCTACATACAGTCCATGGGGTCGCAAAGAGTTGGACACGACTGAGCGACTTCACTCTCACTTTCAAACCCTCTTTAAAGCTCTGAGCAGGGTGCAGTGGAGCTTCTCCTGTTGCCCTTTGGAGCACCACGGTGTTAGGTGAGAGAGAAAGGCGGAGGGAAGGCAGGGAAAGTACGGAGGAGCAGAGCAAGTCCATTTCTGCCTAGACCATTTTGTTACCTCTGAGAGTCTGTTTGGAACGGACAGTGGGTTTGTTAGGTTTTCTGCCTAATGAACAGCTTTGGGATGAGACCTGGGGTTGATGCAAATGGCTTCAGAAGCCACAAGTCTCGGGCTTGGTCTTCCTCCTTCTGATCCCCTCCTCTTGTGGGGGAATGAACTCTGACCGGGTGTTTCAGAGCCACTGCCCCAGGCTGATGCCATTGAGAACCTCAGAGGAGGTGCAGGGTTGGGGAGAAAAAAAGAAAGCACCGCTCACCAAAATCTACGATTCAAAATGAAAGAGGCCGTGTCAGTTCTCAGGAGGTGAACTCCTTATTTGTCTTTCTTTATTTCCCTTTAATTTGTCAGTGAAATGAGATCAGAACATCTGTCTCCTGCTAAATAGGAGCCGCGTTCTTTCAGGTAAGAATGATAAGGCTGGGGAGCGCGTTTCTGCAGACTGGCCTTAATCTATTTCTGAGGTAATGGACTCGCACGCCAGCCTCAAGCGCCACTGTTAATAGCTTCTTACTTCTCAGCAGAAATGCACTAGAGCTGTTTGCAGACGTGGGTGCACTGTGAGGAAAAGAACAGCAGAACCTTCTGCAACAGAAAGAAAGGAAAGAAAAGGCCCCTTTCTTTAATCTACCAGAAAAGAATAAATTACCTCAGTGCATGTTCCTGCTGGTATAAATAGCAGTACTGGGGGGGAAAAGCTTGTTTCTCCATGACTGAAAACCATTCAGGACACAGAACCTGGACTCCAGCCCTTGGCTATTTCCCTGGTTACTTTAACACTGTGAGCTTTGGACTCCAGGGAGAAAGTCTAAAAATACTGCAGCCTATTTGTTCAAAAGCAAGTAGCAAAGATGGAAGGGGCCTGCTATTGCCTAAAGGGAAAAACGGAATAGAAAAATCTTAATGTTTTCATTTTTAAACTCTAAACCAAAGTCAGACCTTGGAATATTGTTCTTTATTTTTATTTTTAATAGGCAATGAGGAGACATGGTGATACAGATTCAAACGGCACACAAGGAAATATATTGAAAATTTATTCCCCCTTCCAAACCCTGCCCACCAGAACTCCAGTTCCCCTTCCCTGAGCTTCTGAAGAGACTTCTGATGTTGGTTTCCCGTGGATCCTTCCAGAGACGATATCGTCTGCATATCCAAGCTTGTGTGTGTGTGTGTTTATGCATGGGCATCCTCACCGAGCTCTTACTTCCTTTTTTTTTTTTTTTTTAACATAAATAGTTGCATTCTACACACATTCTCCTGCTCCTTGCTTTTCTTTACTTAAAAGGATGTAATAATTTAGATAATTTCATATTAGGACATAGAGACCAGTCTTCTTCATTTAATAGCTTTATAGAAGTACACTGAGGTATGTATCATAATTTAACCTGCTTCCTACTGGTGGGGATTTACTCTTTTGACTCACTGGCTCCTGAAATGTTGGGATGAACATTGCATGTGTATCTTATTGTGGAAAGTATTTTTAGAACTTAAACTGCCGTAATGTAAATTGCTTCTCACATCTCTCCTCTTCTATGATTGCAAATTTTTCCTAGGCTCAGCAGAAAACTTTGGCAGACTTAATTATATTTTATTCTTGAAATATTAACTGTATGTCAGAGTACAGGGCTGCTTCCTGACTGTAGGCTTGCTCTCTGGTTTAGTTTAGCTGGTACCAGCCTTGCCAGGGAAGACACAAGTCTGAGCTGTGTTTCCATGTGGCCACTAGATTCGTCACTGAGCAAATATGACCCTTTCTGCTGCAGTGGTGAGGTCAGCTTTAAGCTAAGGAAATGAATTCCAACAATGTTGAGGAACCACCTCTGGCTCAGGGCTTTCTGAATGCGTGGAATTTCTGCCTCTGCATTGATAAGGTTATACATATGTATGTACCAGAACTCAGGGCTCCCCAGGGCCCTGGTTTCCAGCTCTGAATAAATAGAAACTGGAACACATTTGAAATGAGATTGAAGGCTCTGGTAATATTGGAGGTTGTGCTTTTATTTCTTAAATGGCAAATGTGTTTGGGGAATGGAAAGAGGGATCTAGACGCTTAGTGATGATGAGGTAACCCTTCAACCACCAGGTGCGGGGCCACCCAGAGTCACCAAGGTTGTCTTTAAGAGCTGGAGGCTTCCTGCCTCAGGGCCTCATTGCTAGAGGAGATTTGTTGTTTGACTGATGAGGGAAAAGGAAAGAGATCGGGGAGGGGAGCAGGCAGTTCTGAGGTACTGAAAAGAACACGGGTGAAGAGTTAGAAGCCGTGTCCTTAAGTTCAAGCTCTGCAGGACTTTCATCAGGACCAAGTTAGAAAGCCCAAGTCACACTTAGGTTAAAAGGGAAAGGGACTTGTTCTGCAGGGTTTCAGAAGCACGGCGCACCCAGTCTCTCTCCACCTCCCAAGCTTGCTTTGTCTGCTCTGTGCAGACTTCCTCCTCATGCTCCAGATGGTGGCGCGCTGGCCGCCAACATCTCCTGTAGCAAATCCTCCCAGGCCCAACACCAGCAGATAGGATGGTTTCTCTTCTCTGAAGAGTTGAAGTGAAAATTCTGGAAGGGCAAGGATCTAAAATCAGGGTGCTCTGACCAAATAAATGGGGAAAAAAGCACTTGGTCCCTCCAAATTCAAAATGTCTGCCATTGGCCTCTCACAAGGCATCCGGCGCTGGGTGACCTGAATTCTTATAGTCTTTGTTTGTGAAGTATGGTTAGACTTGATAATCTGTGTGATCTCTCCCAGTTCCAAATGAATTTTCTTTCTTCCTTGCATCCTTTGCTTTTTCACATTTATCATTTAACCTAAACAGGTATTTTCCAAGTTTCAACGTTGACTGCATTTTAATATGTATAAGAAACACATATGTGTCTAAAATATATATGTAATCTTCCAAAGGTCTGTCTAGTCAAGACTTTGGTTTTTCTAGTAGTCATGTATGGATGTGAGAGTTGGACTATAAAGAAAGCTGAGCACCGAAGAATTGATACTTCTGAACTGTGGTGTTGGAGAAGAGTCTTGAGAGTCCCTTGGCCTGCAAGGAGATCCAACCAGTCCATCCTAAAGGAGATCAGTCCTGAATATTCATTGGAAGGACTGATGCTGAAGCTGAAACTCCAGTACTTTGGCCACCTGATGCGAAGATCTGACTCATTTGCAAAGACCCTGATGCTGGGAAAGATTGAAGGCAAGAGGAGAAGGGGACGACAGAGGATGAGATGGCTGGATGGCATCACCGACGCGATGGGCATGAGTCTGAGTCCAGGAAGGCCTGGCGTGCTGCAGTCCATGGGGTCACAAAGAGTCGGACACAACTGAGCGACTGAACTGAACTGAACTGAACAGAGGTAAATATGAAGAGCAATGGGAACACAGAAGAGACAGTGGTTATGATTCACTTGAGATCATAACATCTGAATCTAGTTGAAGCCAGAAGCCAGAGTGAGCCATACCAGTACCATCACCATCAGAAAATAGCATAGTGACTTGTGGCATAAAACCTAATGAGGTTAGAAATCAGTTAACAATGGAGATTGGATTTTTTTTTCCTGAAATCTTGAAACATGGGAAAGTCTCCCTTGTGATGGATTGTGTGTTCATACCTGAAGTCAGAGGAATGAATTAGAAGACCTCTGAGAGCCCTAAGGTATTTCTAATACTTCACTTCACTTCAGTGGTGGCTCTATGAAGTGACTTTATTCCAAATGAAGAATTGCTGCCCCCTAATCACTGACGCTTATTAGAGATAAATATATTGGTCCAGGGAACTTTTTTAAAGAATACAAAGAGAATGTCACTCACTACATTTTGAGGGGGGAGACAGCAACCAAAATGATCAGCAAAAAAAAAAAATTGTATTCTCCTCAAGCATATTCGCCTTGAGAACAACAAAAGGTCTTACAGAGATGATCCCTATAAAGCCTGTTGGAACTACTGGAACAGGAGGAAGTAATCAGGGATGAAAAGATTGAGTTTTTCTACTCTACCTTCTTCCCTTTCTAATCCAGTTCTTTTCTAAAGCAAATTCTTAAGAGACTAAATGTATTCACTTTTCCAGGGAGAGTTAATTACAGTCTTATTTAGAGCTGTGCTTTACTTCGCCCTTTAAAGTTCCTTCCAGGACTATTGTAATTCAACTAAAATGCTTCAGGCATTAAATAGAGTCAGAAAGCTAAATATGCATTCTTGTTTCTAACACAAAAAAGGAAAAAAAAAGTGTTTCAAAAGTGAAAGAGGAAAAAAAGAAAGTCTTTCTCATTTAATGTTTACTTTCAGGGGAATACAAATATTTAGCATTGTTGTGATTTTCACACTGAAGATGAATGTCAGTTTACTGCAAAGATGTGAATTAATTCTTGAAGTAAAGTCTAATATGCAAAATAAAATTCGGAGCACATATGAGGAAGAGCATGCTGTGCTGTGCACTGTGGAGAATATTAAAGACATGGTCACCACCTCAGGGGGCTTCTACACAAATAGGAGACTGTTGATGGAAAAAATAAATGCACAACCTATAAGCTGAGAATTATATTTTATTTGGCAGACAAAACTGAGATCTTAAGCCCAGGACACAGCATCTCAGATAACTCTAAGGGATTGCTCCAAAGAGGTAAGGGAGGAATCAGGATATATAGTAATTTTTGTAGCAAAGACAAGGTAGTCTGAACTTCATAAGATTACTGTTAAAGAAAACCAGGTATCTCAAGGAATTTAGTGCTTTTTCTCTTCTATATATGGGAAGATGCAAGAGTCCTGTCTGACTCTTTGTGACCCATGGACTGTAGCCCACCAGGCTCCTCTGTCACGGGGATTCTCCAGGCAAGAACACTGGAATGGGTAGCCATGCCCTCCTCCGGGGATTGAACCTGGGTCTCCTGCATTGCAGGCGGTCTCTTTTTATTGACTGAGCCATCAGTATGCCCCCGCTAGGGCGCCGTCCTCCAGGGGAGCCAGTCAGCTGGTTGCACAGGACCATTTCTATCGTAGAGCAGCACCTTGTTTGCATTGGAATAGACACTCCGGACACTGATGCCATGTTGGGAGAGTGTATAATTTCCAAGGTTCAGTCTCGCTGCAACAAAGATTTGAAATAGGTGCCAGTCTTACAGCTTGGTTACACCTCATAGTTTTATTTGGTAAGCAAAAGCTGGTACACACCCCCAAGGCATGAGGTCTGGCCGACCCGGAAGGAGTGGCCTCAAACGCTCGTGGGTCCCTCTTTTTATATTTTTTGTCTCCTCCCCCCAATCCTATCCTAGCAGATTAGGGCTAGCACCCTTATCAGTCAGGAAGGGCGGATGTGTGTTTCCCTAGAGGTCCCCACTCCGGGTCTGCAGAGGTTTCCTTTGTGTCCTTTTGGAGGACTTTTCCCTTCTTTGTCTGTCTTCTACCCACCTCCACTTTTGACTCCTTTTTCTATTCTAACCACCTGACGCTGATTTGCTTTCCCTGACAGACTGCCTTTAACAGCCCTCGGTCCCGTCTCATTCATGGTCGTGGGGCGTTAGTTTTTAATGTTGTGGAACAAATAGCCACAACATTTTTTGACTGAACAGCACACATTTCTCTCCCAGTCTCCCTGGAGCTAGGCTGCAGGCATTGCTCATCTCGGTTCTCTGCCATCCCCACAAGGCTGCAAAGTACCGTCGGGCCATGTTCCCATCCGGAGGCTCAGTAGGGAGGAGCCGGCTTCCAGTTCATTTGGCTTGTTGCTGGCTGTCATCCAGGGAGTGGTCTCAGGTCCTAGAGGTCCCACGAGGTTCCTCACGTTGTGACCCACTCTATGGCGGCGCAACATTTGGCTAATTACTTTTCAAGGCCAGTAGGAGAATCTCTCCCTTCAGTCTGTTAAGATGAATATTATAAGATGAAAGATGATCCACAGACATTCCAACACGCTTGTCGTATCTGCAAAGGCAACATGGTTATAGGTTCTGGGGATTAGGGTGTAGACATGTTTGGGCAGCTGTTTTCCTGTCTACCTCAGATGGCCCCCAGGGCATAGAAGCCATGGATGCTGCTAAACATCCTACTAGAAAGAGAGCAGGCACCGCAGCAAAGAGGTGTCAGCAGTGTGGAGCTTGAGGAGGCCTCGACTGGTGATCTGTTACTTGGCATTGTTAAGGCATTAGTTGAGTCATATACTGATAATGATGATTCCCTAAAACTCTCTAAAACTACTATTGCAGGAAAAGCACTAAAAGTTGTTTTAGTCCTAAAAGAATTGAGTCCTCAGACTAGTTTTTAAGTCCAAAATTGATGGAAAATCAATAAAGTCCAAAATTGTGGAAAATCTCCCTCTGAATCCCAGTTGGACTCATTTATAAAGTGGGAACAATAATAGACTAGCTCATAGAGTTTCGGCAAGGCTGAAGATAATTTGTATACATAAGAGATCTTTGTAAAGAGGAATCCAGAACCAAAATAAATTTTTTATTGAAATACTTGGAATTCTCTTTTGATAAAATTACATTAGGAAAATACATTGTAAGACTTATAAAATTATGTCAAAATGTTTGCAGCCAGATTCTATGGATTTCTTTAATTGGCTTATTACAACTTAACATAGACATGAATACAATTTTGAAAAACAAATTAGTCACCAAATTTTTGAATTAGAAGAAAAATACTGAAACTACATCAGTTCAGTTCAGTCGCTCAGTCATGTCCAACTCTTTGCGACCCCATGGACTGCAGCATGCCAGGCATCCCTGTCCACCACCAACTCCCAGAGTTTACTCAGACTCATTTCTATTGAGTCGGTGATGCCATCCAACCACCTCATCCTCTGTCTTCCCCTTTTCCTCCTACCTTCAATCTTTCCCAGCACCAGGGTCTTTGCAAATGAGTCAGCTCTTTGCATCAGGTGGCCAAAGTGTTGGCGTTTCAGCTTCAGCATCAGTCCTTCCAATGAACACCCAGGACTGATCTCCTTTAGGATGGACTGGTTGGATTTCCTTGCAGTCCAAGGGACTCTCAAGAGTCCTCTCCAACACCACAGTTCAAAAGCATCAATTCTTCGGTGCTCAGCTTTCTTTATATTCCAACTCTCACATCCATACATGACCACTGGAAAAACTATAGCCTTGACTAGATGGACCTTTGTTGGCAAAGTAATGCCTCTGCTTTTTAACATGCTGTCTAGGTTGGTCATAACTTTCCTTCCAAGGAGTAAGCGTCTTTTGATTTCATGTTAATTCGCAGCAAATCAACTTGTCCTATAGGAGCTTCATCTTGAAGATGATGGCGTGGAGAGTTTAGGAAAGTTTGTGCAGCTTCAAGAGATCTGACAAAGGAGAAAAGACATTTAGGTCTTCTTTTAAATAAGGCTGTTCTCAGCCCATGAGGTTAGGCACCTGTGCATACCTGTATACCCCGTTTTATCCCCCACTGACTTGGGAGCATCATCTCTTGGTGGGAGGAGCCTATAGTCAGTAATACAGGCACGCTGTCTCTGGAACCCCAAAGCTCTGTGCAGAGCGCCGGCGAGAGCTTTCCACTCTGTGCTGCAGTGACCGTGCTTGGGCTTTACCAAATGTACATACCTCGGTATTGCAAATCCTGAAATTTACAGAAGGCAAGCATGTCTCAAATGCCACTCTTTGGGAAGTGAGGCAGGATGCATGCGTAGACAGATGCCTTCCCCTCCTGCAGACAGGGATAAAGGCATTGTTATTGTTTAGTTGCTCAGTCACGCCCAACTCTTCGTAACCCCACGGACTGTAGCCCGCAAGGCTCGTCTGTCCACGCACTTCTCAGGCAAGAACACTGGAGTGGGTAGCCATGTCCTCCTCCAGCAGATCTTCTTGATCCAGGGAGCAAACCCAAGTCTCCCGCATTGCCAGGTGGGTTCTTACCACTGAGCCACCAGGGAAGCCCAGTAAAGGCACGGTGACAATATTAACCATCTGACGCAAGGCTTTTCTCAGCTGAGTTTGTGTTTATAAGTGACCAACATCATTCTCCCTCCTCCTTTTTTTACATAATCTTGTGTCCCTGTGTGGTCTGGTGAACAGAGTGCTGTTTTGCGTCCCTAATCTTGCCTGGAATATGCGAGAGGATGTGTAATTGCACCTGGGCACTGAGACACCACTGACCGATACTGAGCAGAAGGGAAAGCAGGGAAGAAGCTCTTTGGACTTTGAGCTTTTAATTTTCAAGAGCAAGAGAATTTCATTCTGAAGCTCAGTTCCTTTGGACTTGAATGTTTTGGGGACTTAAACTTGCAAGGAAACTTAATCTCTGATCTCTTCTCTCTGGGAATTTGATAATAGGAAGGAGTTTGTGTTCAATTTTGGTGCATCTCTATGTTGGCATTTTATTAGTGGAGTATCTTTGTCTTGTCGCTTAATCTCATTGCAGGATTTGTGATGTTCTGTCTGGGGTACTGTTGCTGGATGTAGCTTAAGAACCAAAATAGAGAAGAGAGTGTTTTATTTTCATTCTTGAGTACAGAGGAGAATTGACTTATTTAATGCCCCTTTCTGGTCAATTTCAGGATATGCCAAAGCCTCTAAACTGTCTACAGACTGTCCTAGGGTGAGGCGCAGAAGAGCAGCGGGATCTGAGCAGAGAGGGTCTGCGGGGCGCGAGCAGGGCTCTGAGCGGAGAGTCTGCGCTTCTCCCCCGAAAGGGAAAGTCCCAGCCCCACCTGGCCCCAGGCTCAAGGATTAAACTCAGTGGTCAAGAGAAGAAAAAGCTGGAGAAAGTCAGCAGCAAATACTTCTTCCTTGAGGAGGAAACCCAAATAGGGTTATTTATATGTATTCTTTCTCCTTTGCTCACTGCATCTCATGGTAGAGAAGGAAGACTTTGTTATATATTTTAGAAACAAGCCCTCTGTCTTATCCATGATTTGCTTGTTTTCTCTCAGTGTGATTTGTCTTCCCAGTCTCTTAACAGTTGCTCATAGCAAAGCTTTTAATTTTGATGAAGTCTAATTTAAATTTTTTCCCTTTATGAGTCTTGTTTTTAGTATACTGTCTATGGGCTCTTAGCCAAACTCTAGGTCATTATATTTCCTGTTTTCTTCTAAAAGTTTTATAATTTTATATCTGCATTTAGATCTGTAACCTATTTTGAATTAGTTTTTGTATTAAATGAGACGTTCAAGTCAAAGTTCACAGGCTTTTAAGCACGTTGATATGCAGTTGCTCCCATACCATTTATTGAAAAGGCTATACTCCCTCCTTATTTTTTTGTATCTCTGTAAAGTTGCATTGCCATGGAAACACTTCGGGACCTCCTCTTCTACCCCATGGTTGGTGTACTGCCCCTTCATCGATACTGGGCTGCCTTTGGGAAGTGGTTAAAGTCACTTCCTCCAGCTGTTTTCATTTTCAAAATTGTTTTAGCTATTCTTTTCTTTGCCCTTTCATATAAATTTTAGAATCCATTTGTTCATATCTATAAAGCATTATTCTAAGATTTTTACAGATATTCCATTCAGTCTATAGATGAATTGGGGAATTTAGAGATTGCCATGAAGAGCTCCTATATGTGTTTTTTTAGGTTTATAGTATTAATATTTAATTTTTGTTACAACTATAATCAGTATCATTTTTACCTTTCCAATTGTACGTAGCTGGTGTATATGATTGATTTTTATGTGCTTACCTGTTATCTTGTGATTTTTTAAGAGCTTTCTTATAGATTCCTCGGGCTTTTCTATTAATACACAGCTTGCAGTCCTTGAGTAGGGGTGTTTTTATTTCTTCCTTTCCTCATTGTATCCTTATTTCTCTTTCATTTAAGCAGACTTTTTGACAGGCTCATGAGGCTTTGAGGTCTCATAAAACTGGATTTTGAGGTCTTCCAAGATGGTTGGATTTTGGTGAACCCCGTAGGTTAGAACTCTGAACATTTATGCCTTGAGGGTAAAAGAGAGTTGTAAACAGTCCTGTCCTCTCAGGGGTGGAAACTTGTTTTAACCTAGTCTTTACATTTTTCAGAGTTTTATTTATTTATTATTATTTTTTTGGTTTGCTGGTGCTACCACCATTGTGCCACAGGGAAAATTACTTTCTCCATGAAAAAAAAAAATAACGTTATCCTAAGCCTCAAATTGTGCCTTCAGTTTTGGATATATAGTGGGTGACATTCAACAGAAAATGTCCTCTCACACAAGAGGAGAAAAAAATGTGGCCCAAACCCAGGAGCAGCAACATACTATAACTAAGGTGATGCATAAGCTATAAGGTAACTGTTCAATATGCCTAAGGAAATAGAGTGATAATTTTGAAAGAGGGCCAGAAACATAAAAGGCACAAGTTATAAATTAGTTTTCTGTAGCTAAAAAATATAGCATCTAAATTTAGGAATTTAAAAGATGAATTAAAAATATTCAGAGTTGAATGGACAATAAGGAATTGCAGAAGGAAGTGTCCCTAATGAAGCATGCAGAGGCCGGAAGAGGGAAAAATACAGAAAGTAGTATGAAAGAAATGGACATGTGTAAAAAAATTCTCATACAGATTTATACTTCTGAGGTTCCAGAAGGAGAGAAGATAGAATGGAGGCAGGAACAGTAGCAAAGAAAAAAATCGTTTGGAATTTTCCATAAAAGATGAGAGACACCTAGTCACAGATTTATGATACTATGACTGTTTTCATTTTGTTTTCTTTGTTCATTTCATCTTTCGGATTCCAGATATAAGTGACACCGTACAGTGTTTGTCTTTCTCGGTCTGGCTTATTTTACTTGGCATATGCTCTCTAGATCCATTCATGATCTTGTAAAAGGCAAGTCTGTGTGTGTGAGAGAGAGACATCGTCTTCATCATCTGTAGCCACTCATTTACTGATCAGTACTTAGGTTGCTTCCATGTCTTGGCTATTGTCAATAACGCTGCAATGAACATGAGAATGCATGTTCTCATGTTTGTTTTTTTCCTTTCAGTAAATAGCCAGCAGTGAAATTGTTGGGTCATGTGGAGTTGTATTTTTAACTTTTTGAGGAACCTCCCTACTGTTTTCCATAGCAGCTTCATCAATTTATAATCCCACCAACGGTGCAAGAGTTCCCTTTTCTCCACATCCTTGCCAATACTAGTTATTTGTCATCATTTTGATAACAGCCTTTCTGACAGCTGTGAGGTAATGTTACTGTTACTGTGGTTTTGATTTGCATTTCCCTAATGCTTAGTAATACTGAGCATTTTTTCATGTGTCTGTCGGCCCTATGAATGTATTCTTTGGAAAAATGTCTATTTAGATCCTTGGCCCATTTTTAAAAACAGATTGTTTGCTTTTCTGATGTTGAATCATATGAGTTCTTTGTATACTTTTTCAATCCATCATATGTATTTTCAACATTAATTCCTTATCAGATGTATCATTTGCAAATATCTTCTCCCATTAAGTAGGTGGCCTTTGCAGTTGACAGTTTCCTTCACTGCAAAAAAAGCTTTTTAGCTTGACAGAGCCCCATTTGCTTATTTTTGCTTTTGCGTCCCTTACCTGAGGAGACAGATTCAAAGAAATAATTGCTAACCTGATGTCAAAGAACATACAGCCTATGTTTTCTTCTACAAGCTTTATGGTTTCTTCTACAAGCTTTTCCCCCGTTGTGAGTTTATTTTTGTACATGGTGTGAGAGAGCAGTCTAGGTGGTCGCTCTTCGTGCAGTTGTCCAGTTTCCCCGCACTGTCCGCTGGAAAGCTTGTCTTTTCCGCGTTGTGTCTTTGTGCCCCGTCCGTCACGCACAGGTTGGCCGTTTAAGTGTGGCTTTATTTATGGACTCTGTTCTGTCCCGTTGGTGAGCGTGTCTGTTTCGGTGCCAGCACCATGCTCCTTCGGGTTCCCAGGCGGCACTAGTGGTAAAGAACCCACCTGCCAGTGCAGGAGACACAGGAGACCTGGGTTTGGTCCCTGGGTCAGCAAGACCCCCTGGAGGAGGGCATGGAAACCCTCTCCACTATTCTGGCCTGGAGAACCCATGCACAGAGGAGCCTGGCGGGCTCCAGTCCTTGGGGTCACCAAGAGTTGGACATGACTGGAGAGACTTTGGTACGCACATACTTCTTTGATTACTGTAGCTTTGTAGTTTAGCTTGAAATCAGGGAATGTGATACCTGCAGCTTTATTCTTTTTACTCAAGATGCTTTTGGCTGTTTGAGACTTTTTGTGTTTTCATACAATCTTAGAATTAATTTTTCTAGTTCTGTGAAAACTACCATTGATTGGATTGAATGTGGAGATACCCTTGAATACCATGACTGTTATCGCACTAGGATTTTTCTATTGGAAGATAATTGCTTTACAGGGTTGCGGTGGGCTCTGCTGCTGTGGTCCCATCACTCAGTCGTGTCTGACCCTTCGTGGCCCATGGACGGCATCACGTCAGACTTGCCTGTCTTTCGCCATTTCCTGGAGCTTGCTCAAACTCATGTCCATTGAGTCAGTGATACCATCCAGCCATCTTGTCCTCTGTTGCCCCCTTCTCTGCTGAACATCAATGCAAACCAGTTTAACTATATATATGTGTGTGTATGTATATGAGTAGAAATATCTGTCTCCCCTCCCTCATAAGCCTTCCTTCCCAGCCCGTTTTTCTGGGTTGTCACAGAGCCCCAGGCTGGGCTCCCTCTCTTATGTAACAGCTTCCCGCCCGTCACCCATGTCACACATGATGGGGTGTTCATGCCGAGGCTACTTTCTCAGTTTGTTGTAGCTTCCCCTTCTTCTGCTGTATCCACAAGTTTAGTCTCTATATCTGTGTCTCCATTCCTCTCTATTAGTAGATTCATCAGAGCTATATTTCTACATTCCATATAGATGCATTAAGATAACGATATTTGATTTTCTGACTTATGTCACTCGGGATAAGAGGCTCTAGGTTCATCCACCTCACTACAGCTGACTAGAAGCCATTCCTTTTTATGGCTGTGTAATAGTCCGGTGTTTTCTTTACCCACTCATCTGTCTGTGGACGTCTAGGCTGCTTCCACATCCTGACTCTGTAAGTAGTGCTTCAGTGAACACTGGAGTACGTATGTCTTCTTGAACTATGGTTTTCTAGGGGCATATACCAGTAGTGGGACTGCTGAGTCACATGGGGGTTTTAGTCCCAGTTTGTTTAAACTCTCCATTGTTCTCCACGGTGGCTGTGCCAACTCACGCCCACACCAGAAGAGCAGTAGGGCTCCCTGTTCTCCACCTCCTCTCCAGTATTTGTTCTTTTTCTATCATCATGATGTATCTTTCTATTTGTGTCGTCTTTAACTTCTTTCATCAATATCTTATAGTTTTCGGAGTACAAGCTCTTTAATTAGATGTATTACTAGATATTTTATTCTTTTTGTTGTAATTTTAAATAGGATGGTTCTCTTCATTTGTTTTTCTAACTTCATTGTTACTATATAAAAATGTAAGATTTCTGTATATTAACTTTTTACCCTGAAACTTTACTGAATTCATTTATTCTAGTAGCTTTTTTGATGCTGTTTTTAGGATTTTCTATAGATAGCATCATGTCATCTGCAAATGGTGACAGTTTTACTTCTTCCTTTTCAACTTTGACTCCTTTTATTATTTTTTCTTATCCTGTTGCTGTGACTAGAATACCCAATACATAAACGTGCTGACAGTAGGCATCTCTTGCCTTGTTTCTTATCTTAGCAGAAGTGTTTTCAGCTTTTCATTGTTGAGTATTAAGTTAGCTGTGGATTTATCCTAGATGACCTTTATTATATTGAGATATGTTTCCTCTTTACCCACTAGTATTTATAAGGGTACATCCAATTAATATCACTATATAAAGCAATAAAATCAAGTCATCTATCGTTGAAAATTGATATAGAACTAAAATACATAGCCAGAATAACATGTAATTCAAGAGAAAAAAGAAATACAGTTGCTGTTGTAGAGTTCCTGAATTGTATAAAAGAGGGAGAGTAGCAAAGAGCGTTAGACTTTGGGAAGGTTAGGAGGCATTTTTAATCTAGTGGAATCACTGACAGAAGAATAAAAGGGTTTACAACTATTGAGTTAATAGAGAGAAAAATGGAATACTAAAAAATAATCAAGCCAAAGTTAGGCAAGGAAGGAAAAAGGAACAGAGTGTGGTCAAGATAAATAGAAAAAAACCTAATAAAATGTAGATTTAATTATAAATGTATCTTTCATGATACTCAGTGTAAATGAGCTACCTGATACCACCAAGAAATAAAGATTGTGAGACTAGATTAAGAGGTAGCAAGTATATACTGCTTGCAAGGGATGCACATAAAATATAAGATATGGTACATTTGAAAGCAAAGAGGATGGAAAGATATATAATACAAATGCTAACAAGAAAGCTGATCTTGCTGGATTAATATCAGACAAAGGCAAGAAACATCACTGAAGACAAGTCAGGTAATTTTATAATGATATTATATTAATTTCATTAGTAAGGGGTAATAACTCTAAATGCATATGTTGCATAAAGCAAATGTGGGCAAAACTAAAAGAAAAAAATAGACAAATCACATTCACAGTGAGATATTTTAACACACTTTTCTTCTAATATATATTTAAGAAACAACAGCAACCCCCCAACCCCCAAAAAACAAAAAAAAAAAACCCTCTGAGACATAAAAAGAGAGGGATGGGGAGAAAATACTTGGCAACTCAGTTTATGAAGCTAGCAGATCTTGATATTAGCACCTGACAGGGATATTAAAAGAAAAATTATGGATCAATTTCACCCTTAGAAATGGATGGAAGAGTTTTAGAGTGACGTGTTATCAAATCACATCAAGTGAGACATAAAAGGGATAATAGGCCATGAGTGTTGGCTGTAGATTAGGAAAACAAGGTTGATGCCACATGTCGTTTTGTTGCTAAGTCATGTTTGACTCTCTGTGACCCAGTGAACTGTAGTCCGCCAGGCTCCCCTGTCCATGGGATTTCCTAGGCAAGGTCACTGGAGTGGGTGGCCATTTCCTTCTCCAGAGGAATCTTCTTGACCCAGGGATGAATCCCATGTCTCCTGCATTGGCGGATGGATTCTTTACCACTGAGCCACCAGGGAAGCCCTTGATAAAAGAAAACCAACCAATGTAATTCATTACCATAAGAGAATAAAAAAGAAAGATCATATATAATCTAAAGAGATATAGGAAACACTTTTGAAAAAGTGATTATAAATTTATGGGAAAACATGGGAAACAATGACCACAAAATAACTCCCTTAACTCTGATTTAAAACAAAAAAATTTTTTAAAGCAGCTCTTTTTTTTTTTTCTCCCTTTTATTGTTTTTGCCATACAATGCCATGATCTCTTTAATGTTATTGATGTTGAGGTCAGTTTCAAAACAAGGAAGTACAGAAGAACTCTATTCAATATCATTTTGAAGATTAAAATCAGTAAATTAAGGCATGGGTGCATAAATAAAAGAAAGGGTTGAAAAAAAATAAAATTCATCATTTATAGATAATGGATGCATTTCTACACAAAATTTAAAATCCACTTGTAAAGTTCTGGAAAATACTTGTTGGGATTTTTAATATAAATGCATAAATTCTTAAAATCAGCTTGGGAAAAAATCATCAGCTTTACAATACTGAGAACGTAAATCTATAAAACGTTTTCTCTCTCCATTTCTTTAGAAAACATTTTATTAGTAATGTTAATTCTTGCTTTGTATATTTTGAAGACATAATTTGACATAAATAGTTTCTTGGTGAACTGAATGTATTATTTTGAAATATTTCTCTGTATTCCTAATAATGCTTACTCTTAATAGCCTAATTTCTCTGATATTAATCTAGCTATATCAATTTTCCTTCAATTAGTATTTATAGGGTCTTATATTTTTCTTTTCAATTTTCTGTATGTTTTAGATATCTTTTGTAATAGCATAGGGTTATAATTTTCTTTATGTAATCTGGTCATATTTTTCTTATAATTGAAGCACTTAGTCCATATATATGTAATATAATTGCTATTTATATTGCAATCTACCATTTTTCAAAGAACAGCAAGGAGAGATAAGAAAACCTTCCTAAGTGAACAATGCAAAGAAATAGAGGAAAACAATAAAATAGGAAAGACTAGAGATCTCTTCAAGAACATTAGCGATACCAAGGGAACATTTCATGCAAAGATGAGCACAATAAAGGACAGAAATGGTAGGGACCTAACAGAAGCAGAAGTATTAAGAAGAGGTGGCAAGAATACACGGAAGAACTATATCAAAACTATACAAAAACAATACACAAGAAGACCCTATAAATACTAATTGAAGCACAAACTGGAATCAAGATTGCTGGGAGAAATATCAATAACCTCAGATATGCAGATGATGCCACACTTATGGCAGAAAGCAAAGAAGAACTAAAGTGATGAAAGTGAAAGAGGAGTGTGAAAAAGTTGGCTTAAAGCTCAACATTCAATAAACTAAGATCATGGCATCCAGTCTCATGACTTCATGGCAAATAGGTGGGGAAACAATGGAATAGTGATAGACTTTGTTTTCTTGGGCTCCAAAATCACTGCAGTTGGTGACTGAATTCATGAAATGAAAAGACACTTGCTCCTTGGAAGAAAAGCTATGACCAACCTAGTCAGCATATTAAAAAGCAGAGACCATAGTCAAGGCTATGGTTTCTCCAGTAGTCACGTATGGATGTGAGAGCTGGACCATAAAGTAAGCTGAGCACTGAAGAACTGATGCTTTTGAACCGTGGTGTGGGAGAAGACTCTTGAGAGTCCCTCGGACTGCAGGGAGATCCAATCAGTCCATCCTGAAGGAGATCAGTCCTGGGTGTTCCTTGGAAGGACTGATGCTGAAGCCACAATCCTTTGGCCACCTGATGCCAAGAGGTGACTAATTAGAAAAGACTCTGATGCTGGGAAGATTGAGGGCGGGAGGAGAAGGGACGACAGAGGGTGAGACGGCTGGATGGCATCACCGATGTGATGGTCGCGAGTTTGGGTGGGCTCTGGGAGTCAGTGATGGACCGGGCGGTCTGGCCTGCTGTAGTCCGCGAGGTCCCAAAGAGTTGGTTGGACACAACTGAGTGACTGAACAACAACGACAACTTCTCGAGCACATTCACTTTGCCTTGTTTGTCCTATACCCCTGTTTCTTTCTTCTTTTCTACAGCTTTATTGAGATATAATTAACGTAACATTATATAAGTTTAAGGTGGACAACACCATGATGTGATGTGTTTAAATATTGAGAACTGATTACCACAGTAGAGTTAGTTAGCATAACCGTTGCAAACCATGTATCTGATAAAGGGTTAATATCCAAAATACACGAAGAACTTATGTACCTTCATATCAAAAAAAAAAAAAAAAAAAACCAAATGGTCTGAGTAAAAAAGGGCAAAGGACCGGAGTGGATGTTTTTCCAAAGAAGACACGCAAGTGGCGGACAGGTCCATGAAAAGGTGTTCAGCGTCACTAATCATCAGAGGAAGGTCCATCAAGACCCCAGGGCGCTGTCCACTCGCGTCTGTTAAATGGCTGCTATTAAAAAGATGAGAGATAACAAATATTGATGAGAACGTGGAGACAAGGGAACTCTTGTGCCCGGATGGTAGTAACTGGTGCAAGCACTGCGGGAAAGAGGATGGAGTTTCCTCCCAAAATTAAAATATGAAGCTACCATATTACCCTGTACTGGGTAATAAATACCACTCTGGGTAGTTATCTGAAGAAAGGGAAAAGACCCGCTCAAAAAGATAGATGCACCCCCATGTTCACCACAGCATTGTTTAAAATAGCTGAGACAGAGAAACAGCCTGTGTCCTTTGATGGTTGAGTGGATAAGGAAGGTGGGGTGTGTGTGTGTGTGTGTGACGGAATATCATTCAGTTCTAAAAAGAACAACACCTTGCCCCTGGTGACAACATGGACAGACATTGAGGGCGTCACAGTAAGTGAAACACGTCAGACAGAGACAGATGCCGTGGATCTGCTGAGCCAAGAGCTGCACGCAGAGATGGGTTTACGAAAAACATAGAACAAGCTGGTGCTTACCAGGAGTGTGGGTGGAGGGTGGGGGGCGCTAGTGGACCGCACGGAGGTGACCGCCAGGTGCAAACGGCAGTTACAAAGCAAATAAGGCCCGCGGTGTCAGATCCAGCACGGTGATGGCAGTTAACAATACCAACTTGCTAAGAGAGTGTATCTTAAAAGTTCTCAGCACAAGGAGTAAATTTTTGTGTGACTGTGTGGTGACGAATGTTAGCTAGATTTATTGTGGTGATCCTCTTGCGGTCTATACAAATATTGAAGCCTGCTGTACACCTGAAACTAATACAGTGTCGCATGTCAATTAACTCTCAATTGAAAAAAAAAAAAAAGAAAGAGGGATCAGGACATGGACAAGCCTGGAGGGAAGACCGTGTGAAGGAAAAACCGAGGAGGAGATGGTCGTCTCCAGGGGGCGAGGCCTCAGGAGGAATCATTACTGCCGACGCCTTGATCTTAGGCTTGTATCCGACAGAACTGCGACAAAATCAATGTTTTTTGTTTAAGTGAAAAAAGAAAAAAGAATTACTGTGTCTTCCTTAAGGTAGCTGTCAATCTACTCAGAGAACTCGGAGCTGTGCCACATCTCACATATCATTAGTGTTAATTCCAGCCACCTAACCAGAAAAAAAAAAATAGAGCCCTTAATGTTAGTGCAATTGACATTCCGATCCAGGAGCAGTAAGCTGGTAGAGAGCCTGAGAGCAGGAAATCCAGTGCAGGGACATCTCCTGCATGTAAATGACCCTTGGTATTGACCTGAGATCATCAAATCGAAAATTGATTGGGGAAAAATCAGATGGGATAGTTATAACATATTCATGATTTTCTAGTTCCTAAGAAATCAGAGGCTGTTTCTCTTATCACTCTATCTCTAAAATGACAGAGCCCAGAAACACCCTAGGGCTAAGCAGAGAAGCGCCAGAGTAGGGTGCATGGCTCGGCGTGTGTCAGCATCAGTGCTCTGTGCTTGGCCCTCATCCCCCGTCTTATCTGTGGGAAACTGAAGAATCTCGGCACAAAAATGACCCTGCGGATTCCAGGAGGATGGATAGCTTTCTGTAGCAGTTTGGGATTCCTAGTGAAATCGCCTTGCTAACCTGACCTTGAATGTCCTTGGGCGAGTGGACGAGAGGATGGAGGTGATGGAGGGGCGCTCACCCACTGCTTCACTGCAGCTTTAAGAATGCACCAGATCTGTCACAAAGCTGCATTCCAAAAGAAGCTTTGATTGCTTATTAGAAACTGCTCAACCAGGTTCCAGAACGCTAAGGGAATGCATGTGTTCTGAAATTGGCAGATGGGTGGAAATCTTCTAGTGGAAGAAGCTGGAGAGTGTCCTCTCTGTCTTTGCGTCACCTCTGCTTGAGACACAGGAAGCACTCAGAGTTGGTGGAAAGGAAACCGATGGGGGAGGCGGCCATTTTTGTTAAGGTTGCCTAAAAATTCCTCACACCAATTAAATAAAGGGAATTTAAAATAAAGATCAGGTTGGAGGCACAGTAAAATCTTTGTCCCCTGGGCTTGTATGTCTGGAAATGCATCTTTTCTGAGCAAAGGGCAGAAGTGTGTCCGTTAATATATGTTTAACTGGAAATGTCAAAGCATCTTGGAGGAAAAAATGTAGATAATTTGTAGTCTTAAGAGTCTGCTTATTCTTTTGTGCTAACATTATTCATAATGTAAGTGAGAGACATCACCAAGACTGGCCTGAAAAGTGATAGGTTCAAAAGGATGTTTATAATTTGCTTTGGCTGTTGATGTGCCAACTATTGTTGGCACAATTTTCAACCAATATAAAGTATCTTTAAAGTTTTCAATTGTTAGGTTTGTTGAGAATGAAAGTGAAGCTGGCACCATGATAATATTATGCTGTCTTTATGAGTTCTCCCAAAAAGATTGGTCCATATATAGCTAACCATGTTACTCTGAAAAGCTGAACTCATAGTTAATGGGCTGCATCATTACTTGACATTATTGAACTCAGTGAGTAAGTTTTCAATTAATGAAGCTGATAAAGTTACAGAAAAATGTTATTGACTCCTTTTTTAGGTCTTAATAATATGCTCCTTGCAGTCTGCACCCCACTTAAACAGACCCCCTACTTCATGAAAATGAGATGAAAAAAACATTTAAAACTGCTTGGGCATTTAGGATATGATGGTTCTTAAATAAGGAAAAATGAACTGCAAGCAGACACTAAAAGTATATCTCTGGGTCTCACTTTTTGAAGGAAGTCTTATTTAATCCCCTAGAGTCACGTGATGGACTCACGCAGTTCACAAGCTTGCCTTCCCTCCTTCCCAGGGGGTTTCACTGGCGGATGCAGGCCCTGGGGCCGCCGTGGTCCGCCTGCAGCCCCGTGCCTCCTGTTGGGGCCGTGGTGGACAGAGCGACGCCCGCCACGCCGGGGTCAGTGTGAGGGCAGCTTCCGTTCTGCACGGTGAGGCTTCAGGGACGAAGGGAGGCAGGGCAAGGTTACACGGACCGTGCATGCGTTTGCCAGCGCCGCCTCCATGGCTGTGCAGAAGGCCCAAGGTAGCCGACGTAAGGAAAGGGTGATTCCATAAGCACCTCATGAATAAATGAAAGACCAAGGACGGAGGAGTGTTGAGCTGACTTTAGACGTTCAGCTGAGAAAGCAAGATGTGGTCTGGTGGAATCTGATGTTCCACTGTAGAGACCTGTTCCGGCTGCTGATCTGAGCTTGGCAAAGGGCAGGATTTATAAGTGCAGGGAGGTCAGCAAGCCTCACTCAGAGGATCTGTCCTTCAGTCTCCTGGCGGTGGCAGTTTTGATGCTAAGTTATCTTGCAGGACCATAGACTGCTGACCGCCAGGCTCCTCTGTTCACGGGGTTTTTATGACGCTCAGAAAAAGAAGAAAAGAAGCCACATGAAAAGTGGTGAGGTTTGGGATGTGGAAGAGCATATTGGCAAGAGTGAGGCAGTGTTGGTAAGAGTGAGTAAGGTTCCAATCTTGCCGTTCTTAAGCGTGCTTTTTATTTATTTTTAATTTTTACTGGTATATGGCTGATTTATAATGTTGTATTAGTTTTAAGTGTATCTTTTAAATTCAGGTATTGTAGCACCATTTAGTAACATATAGTTCCATGAATGTTCACAATTCACCTGATGCGAAGAGCCAACTCATCGGAACATACCCTGATGCTGGGAAAGACTGAGGGCAGGAGGAGAAGGGGATGACAGAGGATGAGACGGCTGGATGGCATCACCCACTCAATGGGCATGAGTGTGAGCAAGCTCTGGGAGATGGTGAAGGGCAGCGAGGCCTGGAGTCCATGAGGTCACAAAGAGTCGGACATGACTGAGCAACTGAACAACAAAACCAACATCTTCACAACCTGAGCAAACCCACGTGAGAAGGCCTCTCTTAACAGTGTCACCAGCACACCAGGGGACCCTTCTGAACCCCCTTTCTAGTCGACATTTATCCCTCTCCATCGAGGTAACCGCTGTCTTCATGGTTTCTAGCGTCATGAAACAGCTTTGCTGCATTTACACGTTACAAGGATGAAATCATACGGCACGTAAGCTTTTGTTTCTGCCTTTATCAATTTTGCCGTTTATATTCATGGGATTCACCCGTGTTGCCTGCTGCCGTTTGTTCAGTCTTCTTTCCATGCAGTAATCGTTACTTTCGTGTAACACACTTTACGTGTCCGTTCTCTCTGGACTGTTTCCAGCAGCTTTTGGCGATTACAAATCGTGCTGCTGTGACCTTTATTGTGGAGGCTGTTTGGTGAGCCCAGGTGCCCATTTCTCTTGAGTTTGTAGCCAGGAGTGAGACATTTGGATCACAGGCTGTGCTTGTTTATGTTGATAGGTACTGTCAACTCTCTCTCCGGAGAGGCTGTTTAGGTCCCCAGTGTTTGAAAGGGAATCTTTTGCAGCTTAGAGCAGAGAAGATGGAGGCCCCAATAGAGGCTGTGGGTGAAGGCTTGCTCAGTATGTTCCAGGTGCTCGGGATCAGAGATGCAGGTGTTAAAGCCAGTTAGCAGACAGGGCTGCTCTGAGGGGGCAAGGGCCCCACCCAGGGGCGCCAGGGAGATCCAAGTGAAGAGGAGACCCGAGGAAGCAGCCTCTGAACCCCGGATCCGTGATCGTGACCCGGGCCGCGGAGGAGGGTGTGCGGGCAGTTCCCTGGCCTAGTCAGCTGCGCAGTGTGCCCCCGCCCCTGCCAGGGGCCTGCGGCGCTGCCCTCCTGACCCAGCCCTCGCTCAGCAGGCCCTGAGCACGCCGTGCAGGTCGCAGGGGGCAGCGCAGAAAAACCCAGCCCCTCCCGAAGACAGCAGCAGCTCTCCCTCCGCTGGGGCTGAGACTCTACCCTCATCTCTTTCCCACCATATAGGCTGTGAAGACGCACCCATTCCCTTTTGAGTAAACCACCCACTTGGGAATGGTCTGGTCAGTCAGTAGTCTGGTCAATAGCTTTCCACTGATCTGTGTGGGTGTCTAGAACTCAGGTTATAGAAGACCTCACTTCTTTTCATGTGAAGATACAGACCTCAACAGCAGGTTAGTTCCTGAGCTTTGGTACATTTACAAACTCCAAGGAATAATTTTATGGCCAAAATAAATTCAATTTAAAATGGTCTCTTGACAGAAACAGTTTGATATCAGTATTCACAATACTCTAAATCTTTCTTCTAAAGGCATAACATTGTTCATTTTCAATATTCTACTGAGGACAGATGGACTTTTATACCTCTCAGAAAAATAAGTCAGTTAGCTCAAAAAAAGTATTCACTATTAAACAATGAAAGTAAGCATTTACCGAAGATAGCTTTTCTCTTCCTTTTTGGATGTGATTCAAAGGCATAATTAGCTCTGAGAGGAACTAATGTGGTGATCAGTCAGAACACTTCGCACATCAATCTTTTATCACAAGAACACCCTTCCTAGCCCTGCTTTCACCCTGCAGATAGAATGTGTTTAAATAGACCCTAATGCCTAACTTTCCTTCTTTTCATCTTCGTGGATCTGGATCACGACTTGATGTCCATAGTTTTCTTCTCTTGAGGAGAAAGTTTAAGCTTTCCTGTCTGATTAACCGGTGACTCCTTCTCACCTACACAAACTCTACGGCGCAGCTCAGACACCCACTGAGGAGACGCGCCTGTCCCTTCGGCCGTGTGTGCAGCGAGCTGCAGAAAGGGTGAGAGGTCCAAACACTAAACCAAATCAGAAGCGATCTACACTTTTTTCTTTTTCGCTGTAGTGCTTTTCTTCTCCAGACACCGAAGGACTGGTATTACTCCTGCAGTGTGCTGATGTGGCACTGTGCTTTCTGGACCTCGGTCACTGTCTAGTGGCCTCTTTGAAGTCAGGTGTTAGATTTCACTTTTCTTCTAATAGCAAAATGAAAATGCTTTACAATCTCCAATGGACACTTGATTGTGAGAAATGAGAATTTCCACATTTTGTGCAGACATAGAAGTTTTGATCATTTATATTCATGTTGTGAAAGTTGCTCAGCCGAGTCCGACGCTTTGTGACCCCGTGGACTATACAGTCCATGGGATTCTTCAGGCCAGAATACTGGAGTGGGTAGTCTCTCCCTTCTCCAGGGGATTGTCCCAACCCAAGGATCAAACCCAGGCATTGCAGGCAGATTCTTTACCAGCGGAGCCACAAGGGAAGCCCGAGAATACTGGAGTGGGTAGTCTATCCCTTCACCAGGGGATCTTCCTGACCCAGGAATTTAACCAGGGTCTCCTGCCCTGTAGGCATATTATTCACCAACTGAGCTCTCAGGAAGCCCATATTCATGTTATCAGAGATAATTTTAACTTTCCAACACTTAGCCTTTGGGCCATTGAGATAAAATTTTCTGCTTGTCTGGCCTACTCACCTTAAAAAAAAAAATTGCCAATTTGGTGGTAACCTCGAGTCTTCAGTGTTACTTTTAGTGGTGTCAGTGCGTTCCCAAATGCAGGCATTAGGGGCTGCAGACCCTCCTTCCTGCCCTATTCAGCCAGCTAAACGCCTGTTTTAGACTCTGAGTCTAAGCCGAATCACTGGAGGAGTGAGAATCTGAACTGGCTTTCCTGTTGTCAGCGCGTCTCACACGTTTATTTCAGAGTGAGAATGTGTCACTACTTTCCATTTAATTCAATTTTTGATATCATTCTCTTCCTAGAGTAGAGACTCATTTTCATCTTTGGAATATTCTGACATAGAGAGAATAAAACATTTTGAATCAAGGATTTTCACTTGTACCTCTCAAATATTATTAAGCGGTGCAAAGTGCTTTGGAGGTACATGACCAGACCACACGTGATCAATATATTTGAAACAGAACCTGTGATCTCCACACTACACTCCCCCTGAAGCTTCCTTACAAATCTGGGAAGGATATAGAAGCAACAGGAGCGGAGGGGGAGAGCCTTAGTGCTTGTGGGTCTAGAGCGGCAGCTGTGCGGATGGGGGCACGGGTTGGTGCGGTTCTGACGGTCCCGTGCCCGCACCCGGGCTGACCGAGAATGCTGGGACACTGGACCTGTTCTTGGAGGCTCCCTGTGAAGGGCGTAGGGAGGGAGTTGCCTGCTTATTGTATCCAGCTGGAAGAAGGAAGACAAGCAGGCAGAATCATATGGAGATGGGTGTGGGGCTTAGACCAGGCTGTGGTGAGTATCACTTCTCTTTCTGTGTCATTGGCTAAAAAGGCCTTAACGACCGCGGCGGAGGCTGTACAGTGTTCTCCAGTTGTGAAGGCAGGGAGAAGAAAAAGCTAGATTTTCAAACTAGCTCCTCTCCGCTGCAGAACCTGAGGTGACCTTGAAAACTTTGTTAGCCTTCATGCAGACCAGAAACTGTGGAAGGCAAGAGCAGAAGCTGGTAGACAGTAGGAGAGCCAGAAAATGATACCTTCTGGGGCCAGAGAGCTCAAAGCAGAAGCGGTAAGAAGCCGTGGGTTCAGGGTCCAGAGGACCTTGTCTTGCTGACGGGTTAGATATGGGATTAAAAGAAAATAGAAAACTCAAAGATTGCTGAGTTTTGACATTTTCAGGTGGTTAAAGGGTAGTGCCAGTTTTTGAGATGAGAGACTCAGGGGATAGGCAGAGAGTTGTGTTGTAGGCATGAGGAATCAAGAAGTCCTTCTGAATTTCCTACCAAATATTTAAATACTAAGAAGAGGGCTGTATAGGTGAGTCTGAAAGTAAAAGAAAAGTAAATGATGGTGATATCCATGTGGGGGTCATCAGGATATATAGTAAAACTGGATCAGATGATTTAGGTAGGAAATAACCACTTTAGGATTAAGGGTTAGGGCACTATAACATTGGGAGAAAGAGGAGTCATTAGATATAATCAGTGAATAGGGAAATGTCCAGATAAATCTGATATTTTTGAAGCTGACTGAAGAACGTTTTTCAAGAAAGAAAATATGTTCACTTTGTTAGATATCATTGTTTTGAATTGATGCCCCTGAATTGTGTTGCTAGTAAAAGACTCTTGAGCATCTTTTGAACTACAAAGAGATCAAATCACTCAATCCTAAAGGAAATCAACCCTGAATATTCATTGGAAGAACTGATACTGAAGCTCCAATGCTTTGGCCAGCTGATTCAAAGAGCCGACTCACTGGAAAAGACCCTGATGCTGGGAAAGATCGAAGGCAAAAGGAGAAAAGGGTAGCAGAGGATGAGATGGTTAGATAGCATCACTGACTCAATGGACATGAATTTGAGCAAACTCTGGGAGACAGTGAAGGACAGGGAAGCCTGATGTGCTGCCGTCCGTGGGGCCACAGAGAGTCAGACCTGACTTAGCCATTGAAAAGCACAACAATCGTACTGAAAGAGCAGAGAAATCAGGGCAGAAGCGGTCCCTGGGTCTGTCAGGATGCATTTGTTATGGCTGCAACTAAAGAGATTTCAGTGCAGTGGTGGGATCAACACGTATTAATAAGAGAAAATTTCTAGCGGATCAGTTTCATCGAGACACCTCCTCATGAAGAGCTTTCCTTGGAACCCAAGAAGGTTAGGTTTTTGACAAGTTGCAGACAGTGGATTTTCAGCAAGTCACACTAGTAGCAAACCGCAGCGGCTTCTCTTTCACCCCGCGAGCCGTGGGTGTGTCCTCTCTCATGAGGTCTGGGTCTCAGCCCAGGGCAACCGCTTCCTGGGGTGTTCGACCTCAGCCTGAAGGCTGTCCCTCGCGTCTGCTGTCCCTCTGTCCTTCAGTCCTTATGCTTTTTATTAGGCATTCCTTCCTTACTCCAGTACCCTGCTTTGGTCAATTCTTTTTTAGATGTTTCCCATTCAAATTATTATGTAATTCCTCTCTCCTGATTGGACACAAACTGAGAGAATTCTCTCCAATTTACCAATGAAACTGGTGTCAGGAAGCCGTATTAATTTGTGCAAGATCAGACAGCCAGCAGGCCACTGAGGATCAGGATATAAGCAGTGTGAATTCAGAGCCAATGCTAATATCCACTGTGCCAACTGCCTTTCACAGGGAAATATAATGAGTATATTGTGCTCTATGAAGTGACCATTGAGCAATATGAAGCACTTTTTAAATTTGTTCTTAAGTTGGGGGCGAGGAGGGTAAAGAATTCACCTATAATACAGGAGACACAGGTTTGATCCCTCAGTTGGGAAGATCCCCTGGAGAAGGGAATGGCAACCCACACCAGGATTCTTGCCTGGAGAATTCCATGGACAGAGGAGCCTGGTGGGCTATAGTCCATGGGGTCGCAGAGAGTTGGATATGACTTGGTGACTAATACTTTCACTTTTCAGCTTGGGGTTGACATCTAAGTCATTATGTATATATGTCAGAACTCTGATTCCGTAGCTTTTCATCACATATATTCTGAACTGCTCACTTGCTATGATTCTTTATATTTTCAGTGGAAAGTTATTATTAAATCATTTAAAGTCTTGACTTAGATATCAAGCCCCCTAATCATGTTAATTTCCCTGCCTAAGTCATCTCTGGTTTTATTATGTAAATAAATACTTTGTGGAAAAATTTTCTGTGCATGTATTATTTTCCACATATATATTACATAGTTATACAGGTGGCATGTAACTTTTTGAGCATTTTCTCAAGTCATATAGAATTAACCATATAATCAGGTCACCAATGGTAAAATCTTAGAACATAGATAATGTGTTAATTGTGACTTTTTAATGTCTTATTATTATTATTTTGCATTTGTAATATGAAAAGATGCTAAATATTTAAAAGGGTCAGAATGACAGGGTGAAAACTCACATTAATTGAAGGTGATGGCTCTTGAGAGACAGTGAGGATGGTCCCTCTGTGTTAGGAACAAATACTCGTGATTTCATCCTCAACCTTTTTGGAACTGTTTACTCGAAAATGTAAAAACTAGAGAATTTAGGCTTCCTCTGTTTCCTACTGTTCATTTGACTTTTCCAAAACACTGAAGAGATACTGAGCTTAATATTAAGATATATTGAATCAGTTACCTCTTCCAGTTTCAAGAACAACAAAGAACTAAAAAAAAAAGCCATACATAAAAATTATACAGTCTCATTCCTGTAATTTATAGCCTTGCATACCTACTTAGGAAACATACAGGGTTTCCTTTCAATTAAAATCAAAATAACTTACTAGTTTAAAGGGAAATGACTGAGTTCCTAACTTTACCACAGAACAGCATCAGTGCGTTGGCAGAGTTCCCTCCTGAAAGCCAAGGACACCTTACATCTTCTAGTGTGTAAACCGCCTCCGCCTTTCCTTATTGTCGCCATCATTATACCCCAGTATGGCAGCAGTAGTTGTCTGAAAGGGTTTTAATTTGCTAAGACAGGTCCCCTGTCCGTTTCCAAGAAGCAAGTACCAATTTTGTTCTTCCTCTCAGAGGAGGAGGATAGAACTCAAAGCAGCATGGACATCCAGCTGTTCAAGCTGGATTTAGAAAAGGCAGAGGAACCAGAGATCAAATTGTCAATGTCTGCGGGATCATCGAAAAAGCAAGAAAGCAAAACATCCAGAAAAACATCTACTTCTGTTTTATTGACCATGCCAAAGCCTTTGGCTGTGTAGATCACAACAAACTCTGGAAAATTCTGAAAGAGATGGGCATACCAGACCACCTGACCTGCCTCCTGAGAAATCTGTGTGCAGGTCAGGAAGCAACAGTTAGAGCTGGACATGGAACAACAGACTGGTTCCTAATAGGAAAAGGAGTACATCAAAGCTGTATATTGTCATCCTGCTTATTTAACTTATATGCAGAGTACATCATGAGAATTGCTGGGCTGGATGAAGCACTAGCTGGAATCAAGATTGCTGAGAGAAATATCAATAACCTCAGATATGCAGATGACACCACCCTAATGGCAGAAAGCGAAGAACTAAAGAGCCTCTTGGTGAAAGTGAAAGAGGAGAGTGAAAAAGTTGGCTTAAAACTTAACATCCAGAAGACGAAGATTATGGAATCTAGTCCCATCACTTCATGGCAAATAGATGGGGAAACAGTGTCAGACTTTATTTGGGGGGGGCTCCCAAATCACTGCAGAAGGTGACTGCAGCCATGAAATTAAAAGATGCTTGCTCCTTGGAAGAAAAGTTATGACCAACCTAGACAGCATATTAAAAAGCAGAGACATTACTTTGTCAACAAAGGTCCATCTAGTCAAGGATATGGTTTTTCCAGTGGTCATGCATGGATGTGAGAGTTGGACTATAAAGAAAGCTGAGCACTGAAGAATTGATGCTTTTGAACTGTGATGTTGAAGACGACTCTTGAGAGTCCCTTGGGCTACAAGGAGATCAAACCAGTCCATCCTAAGGGAGATCAGTCCTGGGTGTTTATTGGAAGGACTGATGTTGAAGCTGAAACTCCAATACTTTGGCCACCTCATGCGAAGAGTTGATTCATTGGAAAAGACCCTGATGCTAGAAAAAATTGAGGGCCGGAGGAGAAGGGGACGACAGAGGATGAGATGGTTGGATGGCATTGCCTACTCAATGGACATGAGTTTGAGTAAACTCTGGGAGTTGGTGATTGACAGGGAGGCCTGGCGTGCTGCAGTCCATGGGGTCACAAAGAGTCAGACAGACTGAGTGACTGAATTGACTGAGCTGATGGAGTGGAGGTGTCCCCTCTGACCTTTCTACCCCTCTTTTTGTTCTTCAGCAGGAAGATTCCACAAAGGCAGCTGGGAAGATTACATGAAGCTGAGTTGACTTGAGTTTCCAGGTTAGTTATATGTGATTTCAGAAACAGAATTCCATGGTCAGTAGATCATAATGAGTGTAACATTTTTGAATATAATTTAAAGAGCTGTTGGCTGTGCTTTTTTTCGTTGGGCACGTATGTGTGTTTCTGAACACGTTTTTATGTGGGTATAAAGTGGGCATGTTATGAATTAGTTGATGTTTACATAAATACAAAATGAGGTGTGCTTCAATCATGGGTCACCTATGTACTGGTAATTTTGATTGTTTTCTTAACTGTACCCCAGGGATATTACTTTTATTCATTTTCCTATGAATAAACTCATAAAGTGATATGAGGTTTTTTTTTTTCCATTTTGTCTTTTTTCAGTTAATTTTGACTTCATTATTAAGATGAATTGTAATGATGTTTAAAACCCCAGAGGCAAGCTGGCTTCATTTGATTTCTTCTTGTAGATGAAAAAAAAAAAAAAAAACTGTTAGCAGTTCCAATCTTCTGTGAAATGTGCCCTGTGCTTTGTGCTTACATTTTTAATGTGCCTTTCAAAATAGAATTGATTTGGTTCTTTCTTTTAAAATATGAAACAATAAATATTTTATAAGGGAAGGGATAGATTTTTTTCTTTTTGGGGTATAAGCAAACTGAAGCAGTAAAAATAATCTCCCCTACTAACCAGTTGAAAGCAAACAATGCTGTTTTTGGTCTGAGCTTCCAAAGAATATTTCCCTGAGGATGTGACGTAGTGCCAGGTGCTGTCTCGAGAGGGTCTGCCCCGGCGCACGGTGACGTCTGTCCCTGCTCGGGCCTCTGTCTCCCAAACAAGAGGGGGGGCCACACAGCACAGAGTGTCTGGACTGGACTCAGAGGGGGTCGTTCAAGTGGACAAATTACAGATGTATCGTGTCAGGACGTCTGGTGGAAGCCAGGCGCCCTTATCTGGAGAGAAATGACACACTTCACGCAGCTTTCTGTGAAAGTGAAAGTGAAGTCGCTCAGTCGTGTCCGACTCTTTGCGGACGGCAGCCCACCAGGCTCCTCCATCCATGGGATTCTCCAGGCAAGAGTACTGGAGTGGGGTGCCATTGCCTTCTCCAGGGGATCTTCCCGACCCAGGTCTCCCGCATTGCAGGCAGACGCTTTACCCTCTGAGCCACCAGGGAAGCCCTTATGCCGCTTCCTGTAGTATAAGCTTACTTCGTGTGGAGAAGGTGGCCACTCTTTGCCAGGCTCCCTGTTCAGGCTTTGGGAATGGAAACAGGGATGTCCGGACACGACTCCCGTGCTCCGCAGAGCTCGTCCTCTTCCGTTCACTTCTGTAACGCGTGTGTGAACGCCTTCTGTGCACCTTGTACCGTGGGAGATGAAAACACGCATTAAGCACAGACCCTGCCCTCAGTGAGTCTGAGGGCTGTGGGGATGTGGGCCCGGGCGCGGTTATCCTCAGAGGAGCAGGAGGAAGGAGGGGGCGGGGAAGGACAGGGAGGAGGGGTGGGGGGAGGAGAGGGGAGGCAGGGCAAGGCATGTGAGAGAGCCGGGGCCCTGGGAGGGGGCCTGACCGTTCCTCCCCTGCAGGCTGCATGGGATGGTGCAGGTGACTTTTTTCTGCATTAGAGTTTCATCTCACCTGAATTTTCGGAAACAGGCGTTTTTTGTGGCTACTGCCTCTTCATCCTTTCTCTGTCATTAGGATCATGACTTGTGTGAGCTGAAGGGGCCCCTCACCCATCCTTTTGGTAACAATCCTAAAACCTGCCTTGCCAGTCTCATTATTAGCAAATTGCTCTTGCTAGATCAATGGGCATGCTTTCAAGTCTAATAAGAACGAAGGAAAAGTGTTCAAAGCTGGAGATATTTTTAGTCCTACAGGGAGATTGATTTTCTGAGATCCTGAATTAACTTAAAAACAAGTTTTAAACCCCAGCTAACGTTTCAAGTTTGCAACTCACCATATGAAGGAATGTTTCCTTGGATACCCCCCATTCCCGCTCATTTCTCATCATTTCTCTTGGTTGGGAACTCATTCATGCTTTCTTGGTAAATGTAACATCCTACTGTAATCAACTTTTGCTATATATATATATATATATATATATATATATATATATATATATATAT
>ML660765.1:1098899-1129093 GCA_007570785.1 Antilocapra americana | reverse complement strand
TATATATATATATATATATATATATATATATATATATATATATATATATATATTTAAGTGCAACTCAGATGCTTAAAACCATAAGTATGTATCATGATTCTGTAGGCTGGCTACACATTCCGGCGTGTAATTGCTCACCTGGGCTAAACGGCCCCGTTCAGATGCGTGGGGACTCCGCTGGGGAGCTGGGAGGGCTGGGGTCTCTCCTGGGCCGCTCACGTTTGGAGGCAGTTTGGGTCCCGCAGCGCACCAAGGGCGAGCCCAAAGGCACACTTCTTGATCCGCCTTCCAGCTGCTGCCCCGTTGACTGAAGCGAGGCAGGACCGTATTCCGATTCGAGAGCCGGAGGGAGAGACGGCCCGCTCGACAGGAGACGCAGGTCCACCGCGGCCGGCCGTGCACGGAAGAGAGGTGCACCCCCAGCGAGCGCTGCCCCGCGGTCGGCCGAGGTCGGCCGGAGGCGCCTCACCGAGGCCGGTGCCTTGCTGTTGCTGAGATTCCATCACGAGGTCGCGGCCGACTCACTGCGACCACAGACTGCGGCTCGGCACTTTGCCCTGCCTGTCACGGTCGCCTGGAGCTGCCTCAGACTCATGTCCCTGCGTCGGTGATGCCACCAACCATTTTATCCTCTTTGCCCTCTTCTCCTCTTGCCCTCAATCTTTGCCAGCTCCAGATCTTCTCCAATGAGAGGACTTTTCGCATCAGGTGGCCAAAGTATTGGAGCTTCAACTACAGCATCAGTCCTTTCAATGAATATTCAGGGTTGATCTCCTTGCAGTCCAACGGACTCCCAAGGGTCTTCTCCAGTGGCACAATTTGAAAGCATCAATTCTTTAGACTCAGTCTTCTTTATGATCCAACTCTCACATCCATACATGACTACTGGAAAAGCCATAGCTTTGACTAGACGGACCTTTGTTGGCAAAGTAATGTCTCTGCTTTTTAATATGCTGTCTAGGTTTGTCATAGCTTTCCTTTCAAAGAGCAAGCATCCTTTAATTTCATGTCTGAAGTTCCCATCTGCAGTGATTTTGGAGCCCAAGAAAATAAAATCTATCACTGTTTCTACTTTTTCCCCATCTATTTGCCATGGCTTGATGGGACCGGATGCCATGATCTTAGTTTTATGAATGTTGAGCTTTAAGCCAACTTTTTCACTCTCCTCTTTCACTTTCATCAAGAGGCTCTTTATTTTGTCTTCACTTTCTGCCATAAGAGTTGTGTCATCTGCATATCTGAGGTTATTGATATTTCTCCTGGCAATCTTAATTCCAGCTTGTGCTTCATCCAGCCCAGCGTGTCTCATGATGTACTCTGCATAGAAGCTGAATAAGCAGGGTGACAATATACAGCCTTGACGTACTCCTTTCCCGATTTGGAACCAGTCCATTGTTTCATATCCATTTCTAACTGTTGCTTCCTGACCTGCATACAGGTTTCTCAGGAGTCAGGTCAGGTGGTCTGGTATCCCCATCTTTTAAAAAATTTTCTACAGTCTGTTGTGATCCACACAGTCAAAGTCTTCAGTGTAGTCAATGAAGCAGAAATAGGTGTTTTTCTGGAACCCCTTTGCTTTCTCTATGATCCAACAGATGTTGATCCCTGATTCCTCTGCCTTTTCTAAATTCAGCTTGAACATCTGGGAGTTCTTGGTTCACATCTTGCTGAAGCTTTGCTTGAAGGGCTTTGAGCATTAAAATGGTGCATTTCCTCTTGTACCTTGAGGGGCACCCAGTGTGGATGGATCTCCTTGAAGCTCACCTCCACTGCAACTTCCTTCATTCTACAGCTCCTCACTCCTTGAAGCTTTTAGTAACAGTGCCAAGACCAGAAGTTGACAGAGAAACTCAAGGCCAAGAGGGAGGCTCCAAAGCAAGAGTGGAACTTAATAAAGAAAAAAATGGGCACAGGATAAGATGAGCAGACAGAAGTTGATTTCATTCTAATACTATTGCCCGGAGCAGGGCAGAGTGCCTGGAGCAAGTCTGGATCCTTAGCCTCACTGACATAAAACCAGAGGGTTTTAAACCCTGAGGGTGAGCTAGTGGAAAAGTCCTGGAGCACATTTACTTACTCCTAAGTTTGCAAAGGATTTTTTCTGTGACTAGGCCGCCTGTGTTTGCCAACTGGCACCCACAGAAGTTGACTGCTACCCTTCATAGAAACTGGGAGAGTAGGGCACTTTATCCTTCAATGTTGACTTTTCAGAATGCTTCATAAGTCCTTGAAAAAAGCATCTCCTGGGTTGTAAAGCTGGCAAGAGGCTGGAAAAAGATTTACATACAATTCAAAGTGGACAAGAAAGGATTTACAATGACAAGTTTTCAAAAATGAATGCTCTAAGAAAATTCAGACGCCTGGAGGGAGGAAGATGACTGAAGTTTAGTCAGGCTAAGGGGATGGTTAAGACCATTTTGATCAAGCTGTCCAGAAGCAAAACACCGTATTAGAGACCTCTGCACAGGGCTGCCTGAGCTACACGTCTTCCTCACATAATGACTAGCAGAGAGCAGGATATTTTAAACAGTTTGATATTTTAATAACTATTCCAAATTTTTTTAAAGAATTTTAGGGGAAAAACTCTGTTTCTACGTATAATTCACTTGCTTTCTATGCTGTTTCTAATGAATAGTCAATGTCATCTGAATATTTCTCTAGGTCCCTACTATGCATCTCTGACATAGTGATGTATCTATAGTGAGTATCATTTACTGAAATACCCAGTAAAGGCCAGGTAGCTGATATGCATTCTATAGAAGAAGAAAATAAGAGACATTAGATGAACTGCTTCAAGTTCTAAAGATCTGTACAACAAAGATGGGATTTAGACCAAAAGGTGTCTGACTACAAATGCCTTGCTGTTGTTCAGTCACTAAGTCATGTCCAACTCTGACTCACAGACGGCAGCACACCAGGCTTCCCTGTCCATCACAAACTCCCAGAGTTGACTCAAACCCATGTCCATTGAGTCAGTGATGGCATCCAGCCATCTCATCCTCTGTCATCCCCTTCTCCTCCTGCCTTCAGTCTTTCCCAACATTAGAGTCTTTTCCAAGGAGTCAGCTCTTCACATGAGGTGGCCAAAGTGTTGGAGTTTGAGCTTCAACATCAGTCCTTCCAATGAACACCCAGGATTGATCTCCTTTAGGATGGACTGGTCAACAAAAGAGTCTGAAGTGCAGTACTTGGATGCAATCTCAAAAATTACAAAATGATCTCTGTTTGTTTCCAAAGCAAACCATTCAATATCACAGTAATCCAAACCTATGCCCCAACCAGTAACGCTGAAGAAGCTGAAGTTGAACAGTTCTATGAAGACTTATAAGACCTTCTAGAACTAACACCCAAAAAAGATGACCTTTTCATTATAGAGGACTGGAATGCAAAAGTAGGAAGTCAAGAAACACCTGGAGTAACAGGCAAATTTGGCCTTGGAGTACAGAATGAAGCAGGGCAAAGGCTGATAGAGTTTTGCCAAGAGAACGCACTGGTCATAGCAAACACCCTCTTCCAACAACACAAGAGAAGACTCTACACGTGGACATCACCAGATGGTTAACACCGAAATCAGATTGTTTATATTCTTTGTAGCCAAAGATGGAGAAGCTCTATACAGTAAGCAAAAACAAGACCGGGAGCTGACTGTAGCTCAGATCATGAACTCTTGATTGCCAAATTTAGACTTAAATTGAAGAAAGTAAGGAAAACCATTAGACCATTCAGGTATGACCTAAATCAAATCCCTTATGATTATACAGTAGAAGTGAGAAATAGATTTAAGGTGCTAGATCTGATAGACAGAGTGCTTGAAGAACTATGGACGGAGGTTCGTGACATTGTACAGGAGGCAGGGATCAAGACCATCCCATGGAAAAGAAATGCAAAAAGCAAAATGGCTGTCTGAGGAGGCCTTACAAATAGCTGTGAAAAGAAGAGAAGCGAAAAGCAAAGGAGAAAAGGAAAGCTATTCCCATGCCATTCTAACTGCTATGCAGTTAACAGTTTGCTAGTTCCTGGGAGCAGTGGAAAGAATGAACGTGGATGTAAATATTGCTCCTGCTCATTTGTTTCAGGAATGGGAAAGGCAAGACCTAATTTGTTAGTTAGGACAGGGCAGGAAACGAGATCCTTCTCCCCTCCTTTAATGCCCCCATACACTATTTCTGAAATAAATAGCCCATAAATTGTGGCCAGGAATAATGAAGTGGCTCCGCGTCACGAGTGGTGACAGAGGAAGCACTGTAGAGATGTTGGCTTTCTTCTCAGTTTCACCTAGCTTCGCTCTCCAGGGAGCAGAGGTGTTGGCTCTGCCCTAATCGTCTCAACAGACGAGTCCGTTTGGCCCCCAGGAAGGGGGCCAGATAACAAATGTGAACACTACCCTTCTCAGCTTAAACTGAGAAAATGCTTCTCCAGTGCTTTGTGCAAGGCAGAGGCCAAACAACTCACTGCCGCTGCAGCCCACCTCCAAAGACCCCAGCCACAAACATTGTTCATCTGGCGTCTTCCAGGGCTTTTTTTTTTTTAAGCCCCAGCAGTTTCCCATGTGTGTTGAATTTGGTTGCAGTGAGCTGCAAATCACTCAGTAACTTTCCTTTGGGACCTTCACAAGACAGAGAAGTAGCTCAAAGGATACTATTTTTAGAGTTTCAGTTAGGTTCATCTTCAGCATCTAGGTAAGAAAACCGTGATTAGAAATGCTCCAGAGGAGGAAAACAGGGCCGTTCGCTCACCTCTGGGCGTTTCAGAACTCAGACTGTCTCCTGCAGGTTGCTGAGTCCTCTCGAGCTGGCCTTTGCGGGGACGTCACCGGGCTGCGGGAGGCGCCATTTCTGGAGAAGGCCGTTCGCTCCGCCGCCCTTGGCCGGGCACCGTGTCGCAGACTCACCGCCCTCTGTGGGCAGCTGGGACCTTCACTCTTGGCCAGGAGACTTGCTTCATACCTGACTCCTTCACCACAGTGAGTTGTGTGAAACGGTGTCCAGTGTGAATTCACTTCTGCTTCTGGGTGTGTGGAGGTACAGAAAGTGAAATGAAACTGTGCTCTAGAAAACCCCAGATGTGCAGGCTGGGCCTCAGGGTGTGACGTGACCAGCTTGGTACCATTCTTATTAGGTGACGAGAGCCTCCCCAAACCCCAGCTAAATTGTTGATTGTTACAGACCATCATCACAGCAGGAATCGGAGTTTCACTGAAGAGCCAACTATTTAACCTGCCAAAACACTTATTTCACTTTAGCTGTTAACACTTTCCCCATCATATACAATCCATCTGGGTAAAGGGCTTAATAGTAAAATTGATAGGCTCAACATTGTTATCAGGTCAGTACACTGTCTGATTTACTCACCCAACCCAACACTGAAGCTCCAATACTTTGGCCACCTGATCCAAAGAGCCGACACACTGGAAAAGACCCTGATGCTGGGAAAGGTTGAGGGCAGGAGGAGAAGGGGACGGCAGAGGGTGAGATGGCTGGAGGGCATCACTGACTCGATGGACATGGGTTGGAGCAAGCTCTGAGTTGGTGAAGGTCAGGGAGGCCTGGCGTGCTGCTACCATGGGGTCGCAGAGAGTCAGACACGACTGAGCGACTGGACAGCAACAGCAGCGATGTGTCAGATAGTCACACACCGGGTGAGGGGAGGGAGGGGAGGAAATACGTGTTTACTAACCAAAAACACTACATGCCAATACAAAGAAACAACCATTATAAACCGTTGTCATTGTCCTTTACGGCATATAGTTTAATGTGTATGTATTCTACATTAATAGGCAAAAGTGTTTAACTGTGGGCAGACAAGGAAGCCTCCATCCCCCTTAAGAGGTGTTAGCTGCTGCTGCTGCTCAGTCGCATCAGTCGTGTCCGACTCTGTGTGACCCCATAGACAGCAGCCCACCAGGCTCGGCCGTCCCTGGGGTTAGAGGAGCAGTCTAGTGAGGGGGATGGAACGAGGTATCTGGTCTAAAGAAAAGGAAGTTCAAGAAAGAGAAGGATTTCAGTTAGTCCTTAAAGAGTTAGCGGGGAATCCATTCCTGTAGCAAAATCTGTGACTATAGTTGACACTCTCTGCTGTGATCCATGTGGTGAGAGGCGCAGACATACAGCAGGATAGGGCTTTTTTTCTGACCGTTGTCTTTCTTCTGTCCATTTGTATAGACATGGACATGCGGCGGTCATGCTCCCTGGCATAGACTACATGCCCCCTTGTCTGATGCGTTTAACCAGAGGAAGGGTATTATTTTGTAAGAACAAGCTTCCAAGATAGAGGCTACATGGCTCACTACGGTCCAACATTTTATCTTCTATCCAAATAGGTCCCTTTGGGAAAGACAGAGAATCATGTTTTGTATTCCTATGTGGACCTTTTAGTGATGGTTAATTTTACCCATGAGAATTATTTTGTGAATATTTTTTATGTACAATTATTTTCTAAATGTACTGGTTTCAGCATGGCTGAGGTAATATGACTCTCATATCAAAGAAATAGACTTTTGTCATGGAAAGCATTCTTTTGGGGTTGATGCCTTTCAAGCATCTTTGATTACTGCAGTGATACAATACCCCTTCTTTTTTCAATAACCTCTCTTTCCCTACCAAGATGCTTATTGTACTTAACATTCTTCTGACAGAGCTTCATCCAGTTCTTAAAAATCAGGACCTCTTTTCTTATCCCAGCTTATTTCTTCATCTATTCCCTTAAATCCCTCTCATCGCTCATCCATACAGACATTATGTTTACAAACATTTCTGTCTCCCACGTCATTAATCTTCTGGCTCACTGTCCTCACCTTTCAAGAGACCCAAATGTATCCTGTTCTCCAACCACCTACCTTGACCCTGTCTTTCCCACCTGACACTATGCAAACTCTCATCTCATGTGAATTTTTTATTCTATCTTTACTTCCCTTTGCCTATAGTATTAACTGTATTCTTTTATCTACCTTTTACTCCCAAATTTGCTATGATTTACCTTCAACCTCCCATACTCTTTGTAAGCTGCTCTTGAAGATTATGAACTAACACCCAATTGCCAATTCCAGTAACCCTTTTCCAGTTTGCATCTTCCAGACTTCTCTCGTGCATGCTTGCCTGCCCTGTGTGCTTGGTGTTGGTAACCACGCAGCCTTTCTCACTTGCCTTTCTCTGTCTGTGACCATTTATGCTCGTCCTAATTTGTCAGGTGTTGCTGAAGCCCAGGCTTCCGGCTTCTGCCCAGTGTCGCTCTTCGTCTGCTGCTTTTCCTTTAGTGGTATCACCCAGCTCCAGCCCTCTCCTCCATGGCTCCCAAGACATCTCTTTAGGCCACACTCTTCTTTGTGGAGCTCTAGGTAAGCCTGCTGGACCTTTGGGACATTTAGGTGTCCCAAACACTCATTAGACTCAGTATGTCCTGAATGAAACTTATTAATCCTGCCAACTAAAATTCAGACTCACTAGTCTACCAGTATTTCTTTAGAAATTGAAAAGAACCAAGATTTATTAAGAGTAATTTAGTAATTGCCTCACATCTGAGGGGTAGAAAGATACATTTTAAGTTCAGGGGCAGGACAGTGTTATCCCTGTTCCCAGTTTTATTGGAGGACTAGACCTGGTTTCCTACTATATTCAAGGAAACACTATGACTCCTGACTTAGAATAGATATAAATCCCCAGCCTTTAGTTAAGAAATAGCATTTCTAATTCCTCCTTTGTCCTAGCCTTCTCATATCACCTCCCTCAAACCTCATCCGAGACCTCAGGAACAACAATCTGGCCCCTGGAGATTTTTACAAATTAAATGTAGCTACCCAGAATTCTGTGTGTCGGAAATGTTTGTCTGGGAAGAACTGATGGGGAGTGGATCTGTTTTGCTGGAATTGCCACTTTACATGGAAACACGAACAGGCACTCAGAGAGTCACTGAGCTCCAGACAAACTTCTCCCTGCCCTCACTCTGTAGTCATCACCAGTGACAGAGCTCACTTGCAGTTAGTAGTCAGAGTAGTGATTGGCAGAAAGTCGTATACAGGCATGAAAAGCAAAAAATACTAATGGTAATCACACTTGAAATATTGACTCATCCATTAATATTACCTGCTAAAATCAACTTTATTGAAGAATAATATACTCAACAAAATGAAACCATTTGAAGTATGGAATTCAATGAGTTTTTAACTCACTGGGTCCTCATACTAATGAAGATAAGGAATGTTCTTTTTTTTGTTTAATTAAGATAAGGAATGTCCTTACCACACCCTCCATTTCCCGAGGTGAATTTCGAGGATTTTCATAAAAAAGCACTACAAGCTGGGGGGCTTAAACGCTAAAATGTATTGTCTTGCAGTTCTGGTGGCTAGGAATCTGAGGTAAGGTGGTCAGAAGGGCTGGTTCCTTCTAAAGGTTGTAAAGAAGAATCCACGTCTTGCCTGTCTCCTAGCTTCTGTGGCTTGCGGCCTTTGGTAGTTTTTGGTCTGTAGATGAATCACCTGGTCTCTGTCTTGATCTTCACCTGCCATTCTCTCTGTGCCTGCGTGTCTCTGTGTCCTCATTTCCCTGTTTTATAAGGACAGGGGTCACAGTGCTTGAGAGTCTAGTAGTCTCATCTTGACTACATTTGCAGAGACCTTATTTCCAAATAAGGTCTGACGCACTGGGGTTAAAAGCTAAATACATCTTTCACCATCACTGCCCTTCTCCTGAGAGCATGGCCCAATGTACCACATGAAAACGAATCCCTGTTCAGTGATAGAAATGTTCAAGCAGAGTCAGGACCTGTTAATTGCATGAACAGTTGTTCAAATTTCCCTGTCACCTGTGTCAAGAAACATTCATACTTTCAGTGTGGTTCCCTTCATCAGCCAACAGAGTTCAATATGTAACTGCTCGACAGGCCTGAATCATCGCTGTTTCTCACCTATGCAATCTTAGGATCTGCTGGGTTAAAGGCCCTCGTTTCCAGGGATAGTGAAGTAATGCTCTGATAAAGGGGTGCAGTAGTAGACCCATCAAACTTGAAGCCATGACTCCTATTTGGACATTTTGGAATCCTCGTGCTGTTGAACCAGTAAAGAAAGAAATTACCAAATGGTGGGGGAAATTCATCTTAATTTCAGTGAGCTTTATCATTATGTCCCAGTGAGGGTCTAGAATTATCACTTCAGCAATATGGATATGAAGAAGTAGGTCTAAAATGCAGGAAACTCACCAAGTCATCTTTTGATGTCTTCAAACTGAGTGATAATCTCACATTGAAAATCATAGCAATAGTGACACCAGGGAAAAGCACTTGAGGACTCTGAAGCCTCAGGATTGAAGGCCTGGGTCACCTTGCCAGGCAAGCAAATTAGATCAACTGCTGATCCAGTCAAGGGCTGATTAAGGGCAAGACAATCCAGAAGGGCAGTGAAAGAACTAAGTAAGATGATGGCACATATGTGCTTCTTTTGCACTCTGATTTTTGCGTGAGCATGGGCAAAGACTCCTAGAAACTGATGAAACCTGAGGGTCAGGCTTACGGGATTCCCTTTCTCTTGGTTCTTACCCATTTTCTCCCCATCATTCTTCTTCTGTTACTTTTTGTGAACTTTCCGTTAGGTTCTGTGCTAGTTTATACCCAGTGCCAGGCCCTTAAATCAGGACTGACATATTATTTGGAAAGATTCTGAATCTTTGTAAGTTTTTAACCTTATGAAATATATGAGGCGTACAGAGAATGATATTGCAAACATCTGTTATACCCACCGAGTAAAGTCTTGCCGATTCTGCTCAAGCCATTTCTTAATGCTTCTCAGAACTGCTGTGTGCTCTGCTCAGAGACAGCTACTGGCTGAGAGTGGTGCGTGTTATCTCCATACACGTGTATCCACAAATGGTGTGTAGCTTCATGTGTTTTAACAAATAAATATATGGTATATATTTTTCTCTCTAATTGTTTTTTTTTTTGGCTCCACTATGCAGCTTGTGAGATCTTAGTTCTCAGTCAGGGATGAAATGTGGGCCCCCTGCAGTGGAAGCATGGAGTCCTAACCACTGGACTTCCAGAGAATTTCCTGGAGTTCATTTTTTGTTCAATGTGATTTTGAGATATGTTTTTGTTGATTAGCCTAGATTATTTTAAAGTCCAGAGATTGGTGAGGTTTTTTTGGGGAGGGGCATTATTTTAACTTTCACCATTCTAATGTCATCAATTCTCCCTGTAACTAGAATATTTCATTCTTATTAGCAGAGGTCCTTGTGATTTTGGAACAAAAGAGATTCATAAGAGATTATTTCAGTCTAAGACATGCAACAAAGAATGGATGACTGCCACAGAAGAAGGACTAGTTTTCTCTGCTGTGCACTATTATGGAGCTAGTATTCAAGACAATTCTCATGAATTTCAGCTTTGCAAGAAAATAATTCCAGGTTAAGACCAGACATTTCAGCAGAAGTTATTGACCCTGTTACCCAATTTTTTGCCAATAATTATTGAAGATAAATTAGTTCTGCTTGCTTCTGTCTTCTTTTCCCAAGAGAATTTCCCATTCTCATGGCTAGAAAGTATATTGTATTGGGAAGCAGTAAAAAAAAAAAAAAAAAAGGATGAACAAAGCTTCATTGTGAAGTAACTCTAAAATCCTTACAGAGAGCTACCACCAGTAACTGAAAAGGGTCAATAAACCCACGACTAGCATCAAACAACAACACCTCTATTACACATAACAACTACGCCATGGTGCTATTGTGCTATATACTTTCTTTCCTCTTTAAAGAAATTCATGTTAAAACAGAGTTTTAGAAGTCCAGCGAAGTCCTTGTAAACACTACTACTCTCCAGAAATGTAGAATCCACGTCAATGTTTGAGGTTTTAGTTTTTCTTCCCTAGCTTAGTACCAAAAGCCACTTCTCTACCTGCTCTCATGACCTGTATTAGTCTTCCAAGAAAGTGTGTTCGGGGGCCTCAGAGCAAGTGGCAACTGGTATGTGACCTTTCTCATTTATAACCCCGTGCCCTTCTAGTTTGGTATCAGGCATTATCAAATACATTTAGTTCTGTCACGTCACATAGCAATGAACAATACAACCGGGGCAAATTCAGATGTAAACAAAGTAGAATGAAAGAAACTAGTAGAGTGTTACGGAGCTTTGCTTGCTTATTTTATTTTCATACTATTGCACAAAGGATGCCAAGAAAAACATTCTCAGCTTCGAATGAATTGGACTCTGAGAGTTGGAACGTTGTTGATGCCACATAAAGAGGGTGTTCACTTTGTGTTTACATGTGTAGGCATCAGCTGTCATATGTTTTTAGTTCATAGATCTTTAGATTGAAAACATTTGCATCCAAAGGTCTGCATTTGGACATGATGTAAATCACGAGACCCTTTCACTTTAGTAATATGCATTTATGTTTCTTCCATCCCTTTTTCATGGCTTAATAGCTCATTTCTTTTTACCATGGAATAACATTCTGTTGTCTGGGTGCAGCACACTTTATTTATCTGTCTACCTGCAGAGGACAGCTTGGTTGCTTCCAAGTTTTGGCAATTATGAATAAGCCACTACAAACATCTGTGTGCAGGTTTTTGTGGACATGAATTTTCAATTTCTTTGGATAAATGCAAAAAAATGTAATTGCAAGATCTTATGGTAAGGGCATGTTTTGTTTTGTTAGAAACCGCCCAGGTGGTTTCCAAAGTGGCTGTACCGTCTTCCATTCTCATCAGCAGTGAACGAGAGCTCTGTTGTTCCACATCCCATCAGAATTTGGGGTTGCCCAGTGTTCTGGATTTTGACTCTTCTAGTAGGCATATGATTATAACTAATTTTAATTTGCATTTCCCTGATGACATGTGACACAGAGCTTCTTTTATAGGCTTGATTGCCACCTTTCTGTATGTTGTTGTCTTGAAAGGAATCCTTAAAATTTAAAGCTGTTGACTTAGGCACATTTAAAACTACTGAGCTAGGTAATACCACGATGATACTAGAATTAGAGACATTGCCCGTGTCTCAGTTACTTAATTCATGGGTCAGGAAGGTGCCAATGTTAAAGAGATGAGAGGCTGTGTGTGGAGGGCAGTTGACCATGTACCTGGGGCACGCCAAGTCCTTTCCCACAGTGGTGGTAGGCTGCAGGCTTACTGTTCCCTCAGTCCTTCTGGCAGGAAGTCTCTTGGGCATTTGGAGAGAAGGGATACAAATCCTGCTTATATTGGGTTGGCCATTTAAGTACAAATAAAGTTCAGTTCAGTCGCTCAGTCATGTCAGACTCTTTGCAACCCCATGAGCTGTAGCACGCCAGGCCTCTCTGTCCAACACCAACTCCCGGAGCCCACCCAAACTCATGTCCATTGAGTCGATGATGCCATCCAACCATCTCATCCTCTGTCATCCCCTTCTCTTCCTGCTCTAAATCTTTCCCAGCATCAGGGTCTTTTCAAATGAGTCAGCTCTTCACATCAGGTGGCCAAAGGATTGGAATTTCAGCTTCAACACTAGACCTTCCAATGAACAACCAGGACTGATCTTCTTTAGGATATGTTTCCTGACTTCCTATTTTTGCATTCCAGTCTGCTATAATGAATAGGACATCTTTTTTCGGTGTTAGTTCTATAACGTCTTGTAGGTCTTCATAGAACCGTTCAACTTCAGCTTCTTCAGTGTTACGGGTTAGGGCATAGACTTGGATTACCGTGATATTGAATGGTTTGCCTTGTACATGATTTTTATTTTAAAAAGAAATTTATTGAACAACATATTCACTAACCAAATGAACTTTATGGCTAACCCAATATACGTCAAGGCTGTATATTGTCACCCTGCTTATTTAACTTATATGCAGAGTACATCGTGAGACACGCTGGGCTGGAGGAAACACAAGCTGGAATCAAGATTGTCATGAGAAATATCAATAACCTCAGATATGCAGATGACACCACCCTTATGGCAGAAAGTGAAGAAGAACTAAAGAGCCTCTTGATGAAAGTGAAAGAGGAGAGTGAAAATGTTGGCTTAAAGCTCAACATTCAGAAAACTAAGATCATGGCATCTAGTCCCATCGCTTCATGGCAGATAGATGGGGAAACAGTGTAAACAGTGGCTGACGTTATTTTTTTGCACTCCAAAATCACTACAGATGGTGATTGCAGCCATGAAATTAAAAGATGCTTACTCCTTGGAAGGAAAGTCATGACCAACCTAGATAGCATATTAAAAAGCAGAGATATTACTTTGCCAACAAAGGCCCTTCTAGTCAATGCTATGGTTTTTCCAATGGTTATGTATGGATGTGAGAGTTGGACTATAAAGAAAGCCGAGAACTGAAGAATTGGTGCTTTTGAACTGTGGTGTTGGAGAAGACTCTTGAGAGTCCCTTGGACTTCAAGGAGATTGAACCAGTCACCCTAAAGGAAATCAGTCCGGAATATTCCTTGGAAGGACTGATGCTGAAGCTGAAGCTCCAATACTTTGGCCACCTCATGTGAAGAGCTGACTCATTGGAAAAGACCCTGATGCTGGGAAAGTTTGAGGGCAGGAGGAGAGGAGGACAACAGAGGATGAGATGGCTGGATGGCATCACTGACTCAGTGGACATGAGTTTGTGTGAACTCCGGGAGTTGGTGATGGACAGGGAGGCCTGGCATGCTGTGATTCATGGGGTCACAAAGAGCTGGACACGACTGAGCAACTGAACTGAACTGAACTGAATATAATAGCGTAAGGACATTCTGAAGAAGAGCATCACTATTACCAAGAGAAATGCTTTATTTTCTGCCATAGAAAATTTCACTCAGAAGTTGCTAAAGGCTCCATCAGTTTTGCCTAGGGTCTGCAGGGTCTGCCCTTGCCCCTGAGAACTGGATGTTAAAAGCTCGGATCCTGGCAGTGACGCCAGTGGAAGGTGGGGAGCAGAAAGTGCACATAATTTCTGAAGAGGGAGAAAGACTAGGAAGGAGCAGAGATTCGTAAATTTCCAGCTGAGATTGAATGTACTGAGCTGAGAGGAAACTTGACTGGAAAGTACACGGTTTGCACCAAGCTCTAAACTGTCAGGTTTTAGGACCCTCTAGTCGCACTGTGATAGAGTCATATTTTCAAAATGTTAACTTGCATTCCCCCTCCTTTTCAGGCAGATAGCAGCCTGGACACATTCCCACAGGGAAGAAATGTGAGCAGAAAGCCCGTCAATTTTAAGTCTGTTTCTGAATTCTGTGTTCAAACATCCTCAGCTTTAAGGTAGCATGGACAAAAATATTCTCAGTAAATGTGCACTAGGGAGCCAAAGTTTAAGGAAAGTGGGGCCCCTCCTGAAGAATTAAAGGTCAATTCCAAGTTAAAGGGAAGAAGGTTTGGAAGGGAACTGTCGAGGTAAGGGACCTGAGGAGTGCCGAAGAGGCATGCTCGGGCGCACTGGAGCCGTTCACCCCATCTCTGGTTATGTCCAGACTCTGATTCCGTCCAGTGTATCTTGTCTCCTTGAGGAAACTGTAGGATTGCACTTCTCAGTTCTCTTCAGACCGGATGTGATGCGTGGGACTTTAAGGGTCCTGGTGTCACCGGCCCCCTCCTTTCGTGGGAGCAAAGATGAAGCCTGCCTCCGCCTTACCCCCCGTCCAAGGACAGGGCTTCCCTCACAAGCTGTGCAGGATGCAGAGGGGCTGACTGACGCCTGTTACCTTGAGCAGTGAGAGTCGGGAGGGGCGTGTGCCCGCGCGCGTGTGTGTGTGTTTGTGTGTGTGATTCCATCAGGCCTTGAAAATAGAGCCTTACTTTGCTCTTCGGAGTCTAGCCGCTGCAGGGCCCAGAGTCTTAGGCCAGGTTTCCTGGGCTGGAACACCCCGGCCACCGACCACCTATGCAGTCCTGGGCACGTTAGCTGTCTTTCTGTACCCAAAGTTCCTTACTTGGAAGCAAAATAAACTCTACTTAGATGGGAGGAAGAATAGTTTTCTGCATAGCGCTGTTGAGGGTTAAACAAGTTGACATTTGTCAGGTGGTAAGAGTGGCCTTAGGCGCACAGAGAACACCCATTCCCTCTCTTTCTCACCGTGCCCTTCCCACGGCAGGCCTTCCCTAAGGGATAATCCATGACAAAGGAATGAGCAGAATATTAGCCTCTAAGGATTTTAAATGGTAGCTTAATTCATTTGAAGTTTTAAACATTTTTCGAACTAGCGCCTTGATGAAAATAATGGATGGCCCCCTTTCATCATACCTGTTTGGCTGCACGGACTGCAGTTACGCCTGTGCCCCTGCAAGGTAACCAGGCTTTAATATTACCCGGCTCCAAACAGCTAGTCTCATATGAGTTCCCCTCCCCAATTATGCTCTTTCTTCTCCCTTCCCCAGGGAAGGGGCCGCCAAACATTGGGGAAGAGAGCTAACTAATTAGCTTTTAAACTTGGTTTCATCTTCTAGCCCGCAGTGAATCTAGAAACCTCTCTGTGTTATCTGGGTGAGTGCTTCAGGTTTTAAAGCCATCTTTGAATATATTCACTTGATTTTAAAGACAAAAATCTCCCTGGAACTTTTAACCAGGGGCGCCACTTTCGCTTTTCTGAGTGGCTGCTCTCTGAACTTATCTGAAGCTGCCGTTAGAGGTGGCTGGGATCTATTTCCAGATTCAAGCTCTGTGCTGGACTGTGAAGCCTTTGAGGGCCAAGACAAACCACAAAGGATGGCTGGTGTCAGGACTGAGGGAGAAACGCGCTCTGAAACCCAGGGGAGGGAAGAAAGCACCGCCTCTGCAGGTGTGCCATTCCCCACCAGATAAAAATGCAGGCCAGGTGGACATAAAGGCGTGCTTTGCCAAGCCGCTGCCAGTGGGGTGAAAACGGAGGCGGGGAGGGTCAGCGAAAACGGGATCAAAGGCCCTACGGGTATATTTGAACCTAAACCTGATGTTTAATTACTGTATTACCACAGAACCCTTTCAAGTCCATGTTGGTGACCAGAAAGGAACAGAGGGACAAGACCACACAGGTAGACATTTTAGAGGGTCCAGCATACAAAAGCTCTGCTCTCTGTTTGGAAAATCTCCCCAAACCCTTGATTCTAAATCACAGGTTCCATCAGCATGGCTCATCAAAAGATCACAAATTTCAGCTTTTCCTCGGTTCCTGAGGAGAACATTCAACCAGAAATAAGGTCACTGGCAAAGTGATTCAGGCTTTATTGGATTCTTAAGGTTGTTTCCCAGGGATATTTATAAGAGAAATGTAATTTTGGAAAGAAAACTGTGTGGTGAGTGGATGGCAGCTCCTTCTGGCCCCAGACCTTTATTAAGGCAGAAGCACTGCGGCGGCACGGAAGGATCTGAGTCTCAGCTCTAACTTCGTTTCACACAAAAATGCACCCATCACAGTGTTCTGTAGAAAGACCCGGGGCTCTTACTGCCTTTGGTTGTGTGGCTCCCCGATTTACGTGGGGTGTGGTGCATAAAGAAGCAGCGCCCCACTTCCTTGATGAAGGTAGGCCTTCCTGCTTTATGGTCTGCAGGCGTTGTACTGAATTTCGCTACAGGGGTCACAATTTATGCTGAAGGCGGATCCAAGGAAAACTGACTTGAAAGAATTTCTTCAAAAGTAACAGAGGTGCTCACATTAATTGTAGTTTCTGGTAGATGAGCTGAGTAGATAAGATCATAAGACATATATAAGTGACAATGATATGAACACTTTTATTAAAAAATCAATATAGGAATTATAGATCACAGAGAACACCATCCATTTACCATGACTTTTTGTATAGTTTTCTATTTATCTCCACTCAAGAGAATTGTCATCATTCAACATGTCTCCAAAAACACACTTTAGGAGACGTTCTGCCAGTTTTCCACAGTCTCAGCCTGGCTTCCCACACGTGGGCAGGGGAAACACAGGTCTTTTTCAGCTGAGTCTGGTCAGGACTCTAAATGACTTCACTTTGCCCGATCTGTGTTTCATCTCAGCTCTTAACATAATTCCTTTGGGTGAGATACTGTCCCAGCTCTGGGAAAAGTTTTGCATCGTGCTTCCTTTACTTTCATCATCCTTCATTCTTTCTTTGATCTCTTCCTACTCCTCCTCTTCTTCCTCCACTGCAGTTAATGCTGCTACTGAGGACCTTCTAACATAATACAATTCCAGACTAAGAAATTTCCATGCTTTTAAGTGTCATTGTGGACTGTGATATAGCCTCAGTGATAATGGAGGCTATTTGAATAGATTTATTCATCAGACAAGCTTGTAGGCAAGTGTCTGAGGTCAGTCGTGTTGGGAAATAGAAAGCACACCGTCTGTATCCAAAGAATTTACAGACCAGTAGGCTGTATGAGGATCGAGAAGCAAGAGTTACAGCTGGACAGGGAACAAAGTCCCGGTTCAAAGTTATGAATGGAGTACATTAAGGCTATGTATTGTCACCCTGCTTATTTAACTTATATGAGGAGTACATCTTGTGAAAAGCCAGGCTGATGAATGACAAGCTGGAATCAAGACTGCTGGGAGAAATATAAACAACCTAGACGTGCAGATGATACCATTCTAATGGCAGAAAGTGAAGAGGAGCTAAAGAACCTCTTGCTGAGGGTGAAAGAGGAGAGTGATAAAGTGAATTAAAACTCAACATTTAAAAACCTAAGATCATGGCATATGGTCCCATCACTTCATGGCAGACAGATGGGGAAACAGTGGCAACAGTGTCAGACTTTACTCTGGGGGGCTCCAAAATCCCTGCAGATGGTGACTGAAGCCATGACATTAAGAGACTTGCTCCTTGGGAGGAAAGCTGTGAACCTAGGCAGCATAGTAAAAAGGAGAGACATCACTTTGCGACAAAGGTCCATATGGTCAAAGCTATGGTTTTTCCAGTGGTCACTGATGGATGTGAGAGCTGGACCAGAAAGAGGGTTAAGCGCTCAAGGAATGATGCTTCCAAATTGTGGTGCTGGAGAAGACTCTAGAGAGTCCTTTGGACTGGAAGGCAATCAAACCCATCAATCCTAAGGGAAACCAATCCTTAATATTCATTGGAAGGACTGATGCTGAAGCTGAAGCTCCAGTACTTTGGTCACCTGATGTGAAAAGTCATCTCATTGGAAAAGGTCCTGATGCTGGCAAAGATTGAGGGCAAGAGGGGGAGGGGGTAAAAGAGGATAAAATGACTGGGTGGCATCATTGACAGGATGGACATGAGTCTGGGTAAACTCTGGGAGCTGGTGAGGGACAGGGAGGCCCTGTGTGCTGCAGTCCATGGGGTTCAGAGAGTGGGACACGACCGAGCGACTCAACAACAAGGTCATGAGGACGGAAGCAGGCGAGTGGGGTGATTGTTCAGACCCTTCAGGACTTTCTCCCTTTTAGAGAGTTACCTCACCGCAGGGATACCCAAAAGAGAGGAGAGTTTAAGAGTCTCATTTCTGTCTATTTGAAATTTCTTTGTTTCTAAACAGAAATTATCTTTCAGCAAGTGGGAGTTTACATTAAATTCATTCTGTTCATAATGCATTAGGAATCTAAAATATCACATTCTTAAATCACACTGGGAGACATTGAAAGCCAGGCATTGGGTGATATGAAAACAGTGTCTGAGTGAAGCGGCACGGCAGAGGATTCATATGCGTGAGTATGATGCTTCTCACTCGACCAGAGCTGACTGCAGAAGCTATGAAGTTGGGTTTATGTGGTACAACCAGGACAGCAGTTTAAAACCCAGTTGGATTTAATACTTTCACCCTGAGTTCCTAGTTTCATCAAGGGTCGAGGTGGTTGAGTGATTCATGTGAAACAACCCCAGACCCATAAGGGAGGTTTGTGCACCTGGCCCTTAGCTTGACCCCATATGACTTTTTCTGCACTTCTGATTTCCCTTTAGTTCTTTGAGATTGTTTGTGTTGTTCCTGATACTCTGTATTGATGAAGCAACTTGAAATATATTTACCAAAGTAAGATAGTTTTTCTTAACCAATTTACTTTTCCAACATTTTTTTCCCCCTATCTGCTTAAAAAACCTGGTTTTTATGGCTAAGCCTCTTGCTCTGGCTTTCAAGGATCTATGGAACCATCCGTGGTAAATATCTGGGGAAGGAGTCGGGTACTCAGCACTCATTTTTACGCCCCCCCTTTTTTTTTTGCTTTATCCTTTGTGTCAGAGGCTACAAGCCTTGAAACTACATTTTCTAGACTGCTTTGACTCCTGTGTTTTAGAGAGACTGACCTTTTGCCAAGTAGACACACTTATGCAAGATTAAGAAAGAAGATGAGGCAGAAGCTCTTTTATTTTTCCTCTAACTACAGACTTCGTGCTTTACAGAGATGAGTGGTATAATGATCTCTGTTTTCATTTACTTTTCTCCAGCTATAGGTGTGTAGAGAGACTGTGAAGCGTTATTGGTTCTGCACGTTCTTAGCCTCTGGAGCAGAGTGCCCGGTTGTCCAGGCCACTCTATAGTATTGTAAGCTCTTAATTTCCTGTATTAGTCTATTCTTTTCACTTTAAATACATAGACTGACTTCCCTTTTCCTAACTGAACCCTGACTATAACATAAACCCTCCTCTAATGAAGTTGTCTAAGGCCAAAGACAAAATATGGACTTATTCCGTGTAATGGTGGACTGTCTTGTCTCCTATTCTTCAGCCCATTCAGATCCATCCAAGTCAGCCTCCACATGTTCCCTGCTCCTGAACCCCACTAAATCCATATTTCTCAATTCTTCCAGTGGTAGTAGCTCACAGAGAACAGTTGCTCAGTTTCAATTTTGTTTCTCTTCTGTATTGTTCTTTGTTTTAAATAATATTTGTCTCTTTAGTATTCCTCTTTAAATGGTAAACTCCAAGAGAACCAGTCTCTTTAAAATTTCTTCTGATTCCTTCACAGAGACAACACTGCATGATATGTATAATAGAATTTCAAAAAAAAAAAGAAAGGAAAAAACCCTCTGTGGTTTTCTTTTCTAATTGTGAAAGTTATATATGCTTATTATACACACACATACAAGAAATTAACAAGGTGGCTTAGTGGTAAAGAATTTGCCTGCCAAGCAGAAGATGTGGGTTCGATCCCTGGGTCAGGAAGATCCCCTGGAGAAGGAAATGGCAGCCCACTGCAGCATTCTTGCCTGGAGAATCCCAGGGATGGAGGAGCCTGGCGGGCTGCAACTCCTGGGGTCACTAAGGTTAGACAACAGGACTTAGTAACTAAACCACAAACAATAAGAAAGTAACATAATCTCTATTTTCTGGCTGTTAAAACGTCCACTCCCATGAGAGGGGGGTGGCAAGTTCACTGAATTCAGACTGGGAGGGAGCAGCGGGATGGCTGGACTTGGGCCCAGCCCGGGGAGGGCCCTGCGGGGAGAGAGGGCGCGCCCCCAGCAGCAGCAGCAGCGCTGACAGTCGCTCAGTCGTGCCGAGTCTTTGCGACCCCCTGGGCGGCAGCCCGCCAGGCTCCCCGTCCGTGGGATTCCCCAGGCGAGAACACTGCAGTGGGTCGCCATTCCCTTCTCCAGGGGATCTTCCCGACCCCGGGATCGCACCCGGGTCTGCTGCGCTGCAGGCAGATTCTTTACTGTTTGAGCTCCAGAGAAGCCCCACAACAGTGCCCACAGTCACTGCTCCGCAGGGCCTCTGAGAGCCTCCGATCTGGAAAGGACACCAGGGCCGAAGTACAGGGGCTGAGCCCGAGGCCGGCGCTGGGGAGAGGCGAGCGGGCCCAGGTGGAGCCCCGGTTGGACTGTGCTCCTGGCGGCCTGGGGGCTGTGGCCTACGGCCTCCTGGCACTTTCCCGGGGCCCTCCCCAGCCTGGCTCTGGGGCCGCCTCCCAGAGATCCCCCCCAGCTGTGGGCGGCAGGGGGCTTCCAGGGCCATCCCCCTGCCTGGCGGGGGGGAGGCAGGGGGATTCTGCAGAACAGGCGCTCATTAGGCGGTGCGCCAACACCAGCCCCAGGCCCAGGAGGGCACCGCCTGGCACAGGGCGGGCATCACCAGAGGACCTGGCCCCTCACTCTGCCCCACCCAGTTTCTGCCCAAGTCCTCTCCCTGGTGCTGCCACACCCGGTGTGGGGACATGGCCAAGCCCAGCAGGTCAGCTGCGAGGCCCCAGGGCCTGGACTCCTGCCGGCTCCTCCTGGTCAGGGTCAGGCTCCAAGCGGATGCGGCTTTGCACGCGGTCAGCAATAGGGGAAGCAGTGGGCACCACAAGACGGCAGAGGCTGTTCTCAGTGTCCTCATTCAGAAAGAGCCGCCCTTAACATACCCGTTCATAAGGATCATTTTACTCATGAATATTTACATATAAGTTGAATTAGGAATAGGAATAAAGTGCTGTGTATCATTTTTTCTACGAACATCATGAAACATCTTGCCGTTGTTACAAATTTCACATGCACACTGAAATGGCTTCATGGCACTCTGTTGTACACAGCACCATCATTTTATGGTTCCTCTATTCCTGAATATCTAGGTTGTTTCTAGACTTTTTTTTTGCTATAAATAATGCTGCAACAAAAATAATAGCACAAAAATCTTCTTCACAAAAATATTCTCAGCACATTATTTCTCTAAGATTAAAGATACCTAGGGGTTATCTATTAAAAATGAATAGCATTATAAGTGACTTGCAGAGAGCTATGAGAATTCAGAGAAGAATGCAAAGAAGTCATCGGTAGAGTGTGACTTTCCTCTAATACTGATTTAGCAAATAATAAACAAATGAGCAAATGAATGAACAAAACAGGGTTCTTGCAAATCCATTTCTCATATGGCACATAAATAAGACAGTCGGATGCTGGACTCAGAAATGTGCTCCCCTCCGACTTGTGTTGGCTGTGTCTGTGCAGTTGGTTCTGCTCTATCCTGGACGTACTATTGACTCTGAAGCTTCTCCTGCATAAGGGTTGATCAAAATCTAGTACCTATTGACACTATCAAGGACATTGCCTCACCATTCATTTTAGTTTAGGAACAGAGCCCTTAAGCTCAGCAAAGTCCACACGGGGGGGACACTGAGAGCCCCCGAAAGCCAGGTCAGTGGCCCCCAGGCAGGTGGTCTTCCTGGGAAGAGCAGACAGCCTGCAGGAAGAGAAGGAGGGCTGCCCCACGGTATGTCAGTGGGCCAAGGCAGATGTTCCACGCTAAACAGAACCGTTTTGAAGCTTAGTCATTTTAGGAGTCTGCTCTCTGGACTATGACCTGGATGAGCAATATGATGAGATCATTTCTCAGTTGAAGGCGTTGCACTGGGTAAACAAAGAGAGCTGTTTCTAAGTTAGCCCTGGGCGGTCAATTCCTAGTGTCGGCATTGAGCGTGTCAGACACCCACAGTTTCTCTTTTACCACACTGATGCTTTTAAGAATGGAAAGCCACATCAGATACCGATGTGATGAAGGGGCAAATGAAGGTCAAGTTTCATATGATGAAGGACATCAGTTGTTCCACTGACAGTCCCTAGAACTTCAGCACTCAGCACGTTCAGAGCTAACAGTGGAGGGGGAAGCTTCTTAAAAGTTACGACTAATCTGATGAGCAAAATTTCTTTGAAAAAATGTTTCAGAAGGAAATCCTGAAGGAAGCAAAACACAGCAAAAAAATAATGTTGGTCTAGGTAACAAAGTCAGGGTTCACCTTGCAGAATCTTGTAGACAGTCTTCGCTTTCCTTTGGCATGAGTGATTAATAGCTGGTTCGGCCCATAATGTGTCATCTCACACGCTGGCTTTTGGCACACTAATGTGTGTGCAACCAACACAGATCTTACTTTGGCACGGATCTGGACGGGAACAGTACCCAAGACAGAGCATATATTCTACTGGTGACCGTTGTGGGTGACCAGGAGTACAGACATGGTGGACCTTCCAAAACGCCTAAACAACAGGTCAAGAGTAAGACGTTCACTCTTGAAGACAATAATAGGAAATCTTTTAAAATATGAATTCACATGAATCTGGCACTGTTTTTAGTACTTTGCATATATTAACTCAGTTCTCACAACCACCACACAGAGAGCCTCAGTGAGGATCTCCTAAAGGTGAGGAAACTAACTCATAGGTAGAACTCAAGGAATCTTCCCAAGTCACAGAGCTGTGTTTCTGGGATGGGGCATAACAACCTTTTCCTTAAAAATCTTGCTGATGACTTCCAGAGCATGGGTCAGCTTTACCTGTCTGGCTTCAAGCATCTTCTGTCTCAACACATTACTACACAGTGCATCCTCTCTATTCTAGGCACTCAGATGCTGTTGCTATTTCCAGAATTTGTTTTGTCATACTGAATCCACGTCTATCTGACATATTCCTTCATTCCTTCACTGCTTGGCAAGTTTCAACTCCAAAGTTCCTCTGAATTATCTCCAGTTTCCAAAGTGGTCTTGGATGTCCCCTTTGCAGAAGAGAGTAATTTGTCCCTCCTCCATCCTCCAATAGCCCTTCTTCCTTGCTGTGACTAGCACTTAACATGTTGTGTTATTTGTCATTTTTAATTTTAAGTGGCATTCCTTCAGAACAGGGGCGAGAACAATGTGCTACTCATTTTTCAAAAGAGCCTCACCTGGGGAAGAATGTGTGATTCAGATCTGTGCTTTATAGGCCGATGCTGAGCTAATACCAGCACATAGGTGGTGAGCGGCACAAACAGACTGCCGAGCACCAGCAGAGTGGGACCGTTACCGGCGGACTAGGGACAGAGCATGCTTGTCTACTCAAGGGTGAGACCAGTCTCCCCCGCAGCGCGGACTGCAGAGTCTGCCTGCACTGCAGGAGACCAGGTTCGATCCCTGGGTTGGGAAGATCCCTTGGAGAAGGGAATGGCAATCCACTTCAATGTTCTTGCCTGGAGAATTTCATGGACAGAGGAGCCTGGTGGGCTACGGTCTGTGGGGCCCCAAAGAGTCAGACACAACTGAGCGACTCACACTACTACTTAAGGTAATATCTGTGATTCTCATCTAATTACTTAGTTTGGAAGTTTGGTTGCTCAGTTGTGTCCAACTCTTTGCGACCCCTGGACTGTCCCCCACCATCTCCTGAAGTTTGCTCAAACTCATGTCCTTTGAGTCGGTGACACCATCCAACCATCTCATCCTCAGTTGCCTCCTTCTCCTCTTGCCCTCAATCTTTCCCAGCATCAGGGTCTTTTCCAATGAGTCAGCTCTTTATATTAGGTGGCCAAAGGATTGGAGCTTCAGTATCAGTCCTTATAATAAATATTATATATATATATATATATATATATATAATTACTTTATATATAAAGTAATTTTGTATATATATAATTACTATATATATATATGTATATATTAAGTATGGGCTTCCCTGCTGACTCAGATAGAAAGAATCTGCCTGCAATTCAGGAGACCCAGATTGGATCTCTGGGTCAGGAAGATCCCCTGGAGAAGGGAATGGCAACCCACTCCAGTATTGTTGCCTGGAGAATCCCAGGAACAGAGAAGCTTGGTGGGCTACATTCCATGGAGTAGGACATGACTGAACAACTTTCACTCACTCTCATATATATAAAGTATATATAAAGTAATTATAGACTGTATACACACACCTGTGTGTGTGTGTGTGTGTGTGTGTGTGTAAAATCTGGAGTTGACAGACTGCTACTATACTGAAGGTTGTGGAGATTCACTAAGAAACTGGAAATAGAACTGCCATAGACCCAGCAATCCCGCTGCTGGGCATACACACCAAGGAAACCAGAGCTGAAAGAGACACATATGTGTACCCCAATGTACCTCAACTGAAAGAGATGTACCCCAGTGTTCATCCAGCACTGTTTATAGTAGAAGACATGGAAGCAACCTAGATGTCCATCAGCAGACGAATGGATAAAAAAGCTGTGGTACATATACACAATGGAATATTACTCAATGGAATATACACAATGGAATATTAAAAAGAACACATTTGAATCAGTTCTAATGAGGTGGATGAAACTGGAGCCTATTATACAGAGTGAAGTAAGTCAGAAAGAAAAACACCAATACAGTATATTTATGCATATATATGGAATTTAGAAAGATGGTAACGATGACCCTATATGTGAGACAGCGAAAGAGACACAGATAGAAAGAGCAGAATTTTGGACTCTGTGGGAGAAGGCGAGGGTGGGATGATTTGCGAGAATAGCATTGAAACATGCATGTTACCATATGAGAAACAGATCACCAGTCCAAGTTCGATGCATGAGGCAGGGCACTCAAAGCCAGTGCTCTGGGATGACCCTGAGGGATGGGGTGGGGAGGGAGGTGGGAGGGGGCTCAGGATGGGGGACGCATGTACACCGTGGCTGACTCATGTCAGTGTATGGCCAAACCCACCACAATATCGTAAAGCAATTAGCCTCCAATTAAAATAAATAAAAAGATTGGCCCCCTGAGCCCCTCTTCTCAGAATGCATCCCTCTGACTCTGGCTTAGCGGCATCCTCAACCTCTGCCGATGCTCTCAACAATCCGTGTCCCTTCGGTGTAGTCATTTTCCATGCTGGTCACTGACTGTGAGGTAGGAGGGACAGCAGCTGGGGAAGGCTCAGCACTCAGCCCTCGCCCTTCTCTGCCCCCCTGGCCTCTGCGGCCCTGTGCAGCTTATTTCATCCTTCAATGAATACCCACGGACACCTCCTATGAGACATCATTATATGTGTTTGGTGCAGATATTTTAGCAAGAGAGACAGTTTCTCATCTCATGGGGTGGGGGAGTGGGCTCTGGGTGAGTCACAACTGTTCTGAGGTCTTGGCTTCTCTAACTCCACTCTCCCAAGTCCCCTTGAGTGAGGTCAGTGGCTGAGAGTAGGAACTTTGTTTGTGATCAATAAGTGTGAAGGGGTTAGGAGAGAGTTCAGTGTGGCTGGTGAGGCAATTAAAATGGGAGGGAAGCAGTGTGAGAGAGGCGTGCCTAGCAAGAAGAAAAGAGGGAAAGCTTGTCAGAATCTAGCTAAATGAAAATGCTCACCATTTTAAGAATAAAGGCAAACAAAATGCAGGAAAAAATAAATATAATAAACAGCATTTATCTTACAATGTTGTTCTAAATATTTTGCATACCTTCAACTTATAAAACACTATTAGATAAACAGTAGTATTCCCATTTTACAGGGGAGAAGACTGAGGTACACAGAAGTGATGTAAGCAAGTGAGTGACAAATGTGGATTTAGCAAAGGCAGAAAAAGAGTCCTTGTTCTTAATTATTGGGTTAGCCAAAGGTTTTTGTGGGCCTTCAGAACTATGGACAGAGATTCGTGACTTTGTACAGGATGCAGTGATTAAGACCATCCCCAACAAAAAGAAATGCAAAAAGACAAAATGGTTGTCTGAGGAGGCCTTACAAATAGCTGAGAAAAGAAGAGAAGCTAAAGACAAAGGGAGAAAGGAAAGATAGATCCATTTGAATGCAGAGTTTCAAAGAATAGCAAGGAGAGATAAGAAAGCCTTCCTCAGTGATCAGCACAAAGAAATAGAGGAAAACAATAGAATGGAAAAGACTAGAGATCTCTTCGAGAAAATTAGAGATACCAAGGGAACATTTCATGCAAAGATGGGCTAGAAAAGGACAGAAATGGTATGGACTTACTAGAAGCAGAAGATATTAAGAAGAGCTGGCAAGAATATACAGAAGAACTGTACAAAAAAGATGTTCATGACCCAGATAACCACGATGGTGTGATCACTCACCTAGAGCCAGACATCCTGGAATGCAAAGTCAAGTGGGCCTTAGAAAGCATCACTACAAACAAAGCTAGTGGAGGTGATGGAATTCCAGTTGAGCTATTCCAAATCCTGAAAGATGATGCTGTGAAAGGGCTACACTCACTATGCCAGCAAATTTGGAAAACTCAGCAGTGGCCACAGGACTGGAAAAGGTCAGTTTCATTCCAATCCCAAAGAAAGGCAGTGCCAAAGAATGCTCAAACTACTATACAATTGCACTCATCTCACACGCTAGTAAAGTAACGCTTAAAATTCTCCAAGCCAGGCTTCAATAATACATGAACCGTGAACTTCCAGATGTTCAGGCTGAATTTAGAAAAGGCAGAGGAACCAGAGATCAAATCACCAACATCTGCTGGATCATCAAAAAAGCAAGAGAGTTCCAGAAAAATACATACTTCTGCTTTATTGACTATGCCAAAGCCTTTGACTGTGTGGATCACAACAAACTGCAAAAAATTGTGAAAGAGATGGGAGTACCAGACCACCTGACCTGCCTCTTGATAAACCTGTATGCAGTTCAAGAAGCAACAGTTGGGACTGGACATGGAACAACAGACTGGTTCCAACCAGGAAAGGGGTACGTCAAGGCTGTATATTGTCACCATGCTCATTTAACTTATATGCAGAGTACTTCATGTGAAATGCTGGGATGGGTGAAGCATAAACTGGAATTACGATTGCCAGGAGAAATATCAATAACCTCAGATATGCAGAAGACATGACCCTTTGGGCAGAAAATAAAGAATTAAAGAGCTTCTTGATGAAAGTGAAAGAGGAAAGTGAAAAAGCTGGCTTAAAAATCAGCATTCAGAAAACTAAGCTCAAATAGATGGGGAAGCAGTAAAAACAGTGGCTGACTTTATTTTCCTGAGCTCCAAAATCACTGCAGATGATGATTGCAACCATGAAATTAAAAGAAGATAAGCTATGACCTACCTAGACAGCATGCTAAAAAGCAAAGGCATTACTCTGCCAACTAAGGTCAGTCTAGTCAAAACTATGGTTTTACCAGTAGTCATGTATGGATGTGAGAGTTGAACTATAAAGAAAGCTGAGCGCCAAAGAACTGATGCTTTAGAACTGTGGTATTGGAGAAGACTCTTGAACATCCCTTGGACTGCAAGGAGATCCAACCAGGCCATTCTAAAGGAAGTCAGTCCTGAATATTCACTGGAAGGAGTGATGCTGAAGCTGAAACTCCAATACTTTAGCCACCTAATGAGAAGAACTGACTCACTGGGAAAGATTCTGATACAGAGAAAGATTAAAGGTGGGAGGAGAATGGGACGACAAAGGATGAGAAGGTTGGATGGCATCACCGACTCGATGCGCATGAGTTTGAGTAAACTCCAGGAGTTGGTGATGGACAGGGAGGCCTGGCGTGCTGCAGTCCATGGGGTTGAAAAGAGTCAGACACGACTGAGCAACTGAACTGAGCTGAACTGAACTGATACCTTCTTACAGAAAAACCCAAATGAAATTTTTGCCAAGCCAATATTAAATGACATAGTCTCTTAACAAAACACTTCTTTAAGTAAAAGCAGATGTAAATTATCTTACTGTATTACAGGAAAATCAAGAAGACTTTGTATGTGGCTCAGCTAAATTTAGTTATGAGTTGATTTTCTGGAATATGTATTACTGAAATATTTCAACTTTGCTTCCTGTGTCTTTTGCTCTGCTAACATGTCTTGTAAGAAAGAGAACAAAGGAGCAAAACTAGTTACACCATTTCACAGAGGCTTAACCACACAGTGGGCTTCCCTAGTGGCTCAGCTGGTAAAGAATCTGCCTGCAATTTGGGAGAGCTGGGTTTGATCCCTGGGTTGGGAAGATCCCCTGAAGAAGGGAGAGGCTTCCCACTCTAGTATTCTGGCCTGGAGAACCCCACGGACTTTGTAGTCAGGGGATCACAAGGAGTCAGACACGACTGAGTGACTTTCACTAGCCACGCAGTACTCTTCTGGAAAATTTTAAAAAGTTGATACCATAGGTAAAAAAGCAATTTTGTGCAGGTGATTTGTAGAATTTATTAATGGAATTCTGATGGTCCCTAGGGTGGGTTCTGGGGTGGGGAGAGTTGGTGAAGCTGAAGACTGTCCTCACGTAAGAGTCAGGCGCTGAGGCTGGGACATAGCAGCAGTGGTGGGGAGCTGGGGAGAGCTCTGAAGACTCCAAGCGTGTGGGCATTTACTGCCGCAGAGATGTCACTGCTGAGAAAAGTCAGTCTTGTGATGGTTTAGAAAAAGGGTCAGCCCATGTCCTCTGCAGAGGGCCATGTGGTAAATATTTTCATGTTCTGGGATACATGCTGTCAACTTGTGGAGGCGACTCTGCCCCAGGAGTGCACATGCAATGGAGGAAATGTCTTAGTGGATGAGTGTGCCCGTGTTCCAACAAAACTCTATTAAGCAGCGGGCCAGATTTGGCCTGAGGGCCATAGGTTGTGGGACCTCGGTTTAGGACCCTAAGTGAGCAAAACATTTGCTCCTGAAGAGTATAGCTTGTCTCCCTGCCTTTTGCTGTGATGCTCTTAAAGACCGCCAGATAAAAAGATGTTGGTCAGGGCTCAAAGAAGAGCTTCTCTGATGAGAATTCCTAGAAGTTCTACTCGGAAGAAAGACATCAGGCCCGGTGCTGGAAGTCAACAGAAAAATGAAGAGAGTGGCCTAAAGTCCAAGCAAACAGCGTCAGGAAGCGGAAAAAGAGCAGCGTCCTCCTTTGAGGGCTCGGAGCGTAGGACCCGGGCTGTCAGCGGTGGGAACCCGGAGACACAGCGCGCCTGACCTAAGGCCTGAGGACCCGGTCTGGTCCTTGGAAGCAGGGACACGGAGGCGCCGAGGCCCTGCTGGCCGCAGCGCCACCCGCGCGGCCCAGGGCCAGACGGACGGGCGGCCGCGCTCAGGAGCCTCGGGCGTCTGGCGGGCGCGAGGTCAGGGGGCGTCTGGCTGCGCAGAGTCACTGGTCACTGCATTCTCACACCTCACCTTTCTTTTACTGTTAAGTGTCTTCCTTGAGTTTTCTTTTAAAGCTTCCTCTGGAAAAGCGTCATCCCATGTTCCCTAGACAGGCGTTTTCTCGTCCCCTTTCAGGAGAGGCGCGGACAGCCGCGGCGGGCGCTCAGGCCCCGGGCTCCCGGCCGGGAACTGCAGCAGCTCTCCGCTGGGCCTGCGGCCCCGGCTGCCCCGGCTGCCCCGGCTGACCCGGCTGACCCCGGCTGACCCGGCTGACCCTGGCTGCCCCGGCTGCCCCGGCTGACCCGGCTGCCCCGGCTGCCCCAGCTGACCCCGGCTGCCCCGGCTGACCCCGGCTGCCCCCGGCTGACCCGGCTGCCCCTGGCTGCCCCGGCTGACCCGGCTGCCCCGGCTGCCCCAGCTGACCCCGGCTGCCCCGGCTGACCCCGGCTGCCCCGGCTGCCCCGGCTGCCCCGGCTGACCCCGGCTGCCCCGGCTGACCCGGCTGACCCCGGCTGACCGCGGTTGCCCCGGCTGCCCCGGCTGCCCCGGCTGCCCCGGCTGACCCCGGCTGACCCCGGCTG